>PVKE010010941.1:0-41359 GCA_004027555.1 Craseonycteris thonglongyai
ATTTGTTTGGTAATATTATAAGATTTCATCCAAGCTTTAGAGTAGAAGAATCACATTTATATAATTCCATACTGAATATTCATCCAACATAAATGTCTTCTTTAATAATATGAGGCTCCATTCTTTAAAATATGTAAGCATTTATTTTAAACTTTTATATTTTAGTAAAACTATCACACTAGGTATTATTTACTTATTTGTACATAATAAACTTCTTATAAGGTAAGGATACTCTCGTATTATTTGTAACTTCAAGCCTCTATTATTTGTAACTAAAAGGCTCTACTTCTGGAGTTACTCATTCTTTGAGGGTAAGAGTAAGAGTGTGACCTTAACATCCATCCTTTTTACAACTGATGACATATCCTATGATGTGTCTGGGAAGTGTTTAGCAGGACTAGTTGTGTTTGTTCAGCTCCTTCTATTAATTTCTGTTCTTGATTCCTCTTCTAGATGTTTTATCACAACCTGCCCATCTTGACCCAGACCCTTCTGTTTCATTTTGTCCAAATCTTTCACTTAATCCTCCCTTTATACTATCACTAAATGATAATTATGGCTAACTAAGTTTTCCCAGAGACTTAAAAAAGTCAAGTGGAGTATTATGGGTGTGCCTAATTATTTGAGTGTTACCAAGTAACTCAGGATAGGTTTCTTGAATAGCTTAACCTCATTTTTACACCTAAACTGTTAGTTTACAATTCTGATTGACAAGTTTGCATGGGCTTTGATATCAAACTCTTTAGTGTGATGTTTCATTATCTACTTCTGACAATGTCCCCCGTCTTGAAATCAGGGTAAGTTTCCTACTAAATACTTTCAGGTATACTATTTTTCAATGTTTGCTGTTGTTGGGTTTATCATTCTTTTAGTCAATTTATCAGTAGTGTTGGCCACAGTACTTCAGATTTAAGGTAGTTAAATTCTTGCTTATAATAATTTGACTTTTGTAAACTATATTCCCTTTAAACACACAAATCACTTTTATTAAATATTATTTTTAAGAAATTTGTAAGCAAATTAAAATTGTTGCTCTCTGAAGCAATATCCATCCCTTTATTACTGAAAACATGTTTAAAATTTATTTTTGTTCAGTTTTTGCATAAGTTCCTTTTTGGGTACCAATCTTTTATACATCAATGCAAGATATTTGTGGTTTTCTTATATTTTTCTTACTTTGGTGCATTTTATTTCATTTTTAAACATTTTGTTTCATTCTAAGCACATGAAAAACACAAATTTATGTTATAAACTTTGTTTTTATCCTCTAAAAAGAGTTGTGATTAGATTTTTGTTTATTGAGTTCTACATGTCTTTGAGTCTTATTGCCTCTAGGAAACCTAATAATTACAAGATACTGCAATTTTTTTTTTTAAGCCATCAGTATTTCTGCCTTACTTTGTCTTCCTTGATTCTCTTTTAGCCATAATTAGAGGAAATTTATTTCACAAAACCTATCATCAAAAATGTCATCAAGGTAATAATTGCTTTGTGCTATTGTATATAGTTAATTATATAAACATTGGTATCTATTTAAAATATTACAAATGATATTTTAGATATATTTGATAATTAATAGTTGTAACCATTATTGATAAAGTAAATAAGTTTTAATTCAGGAGAAACACAAAACTGGCAAATGTTTCAAGAGCAATATTTTTTATCATATTATGGAAGCAGAATAAATTACTACAGTTTTCAGTGATCGATTAAAGCTAAGCTGGCCCCTAAACAACTCTTTATTTATTACTGATGACATTCAAGAATCTTTTAGGGAAAAAGATGCTTGTGGCTTGTGGTGAAGTTGGCTTTAGAGTATATCTTCAGTATACACATATTGGAGATGGGTTATGTTTGGTCTCAGTCTCCAAACATTATGGCTGAACTTCCATTTTGGAAACTGTCCTAATACTTTTCATGCTATTTATGTTAACCCTTCTTGAAGTCCAATTTCTCATGCTTTCTCCTGTTTTTGAGATGACATATGTATTCTGTAACTGTAGATCTTAAATGATCTTCCTTTCCTGCTGCTTCTCAAACAAGTTCATAGCTAATATTATAATAAAAAGCATGGTTTGACTAGATCTAGCAAATTCTTCTATATGATCTTTCCACTTTTTGCATTGCAAAACAGGCTGAAAACATTTTCAGTTGCTCATAAGCTATAAATGGTTATGAAACTGTCACTTGTATGCATTTAGTATTTGTGTAGAGTTCCTATTTTTAATGCCAGAAGCACAGTCTTCCAATAGTTTTCCCTTCCTCTAAGGACACTTTTATTTATTTATTTAGTATTCGGGTTGTAAAACTGTTGATATTCTTTCAAAAGGCTAAGAATCTATCACTCAGTAATTTTACACTTTCAAGCTGTGAAGTTGCAAAGGGATTTCTCTTGCAGTTTCTTATATGTAACGGAAGACTTTCATTTGCAGTAATTATGCAGCTGTCTCCTGATTCTGTCATGCTTGTCATGTTTGTCCTACTTTCTTGTATAATCTCAGTGACACAAGTTATAATATTCAACCACACAGAACATTTAAATAAACAGTCTCAATGCAGATGAGAAAAAAATTCTTGTGTTAACTTACCATAGTCTTTTAAGCATATCTGTGAAGCACATACAAATTTATCTTTTAAATATTAAATCAATTATTCTTATTTTATTTGCTCTATTGGATAAATCTCACCAGGTTAAAAAAAAATTACTCCAACAACACTCTTCATTCCTCAAGAGAAGACTTGCAATAGATGACTTTTTCTCCCTCCTTTTGTTAATATTCTGTTTCTTAATGAGCATATCCATTGATCCTGTTTGTGCACTAAATATATCAAATACATTTTAAAATCAAGTCAAAATTTTAATACCCAACATTTTTTGAGATTGTTAGCAAAAAAAAAAAAAGAAAGAAATCTGATAACATTTTATTATCTATCCAGGTATAATGGTAACCTGAAAATAATTAAAAAGAACAACTTAAGATAAAAATTTATGGTAGCACATAGCTTTTTTCCTTCCCATTGTTCCTTATTAAATTCTGACTGACTAGGACAGACATATAAAAGAGGTCATTATTATATGGCAGCCTGTCTATGTATCTATGTACTTCAATTGGTTGCTGCTCTAGACCTGTAAAAGTAATGCATATTTCAAATAAGAACCTGCTAATGCTTTGAATTAATATAATTTTAGTTAGGATCTTGGATTCTGTAAGTATGGTTTGGTCAAGTAATTTAATCTTCTGATGTTTGTGTGTGTAAGAAGGCTGTTTGGAAAAAAATCCAGCCATTGTCAATACAATGAGAATAGTTTTATGGCTGGATATTTTCTGGGCAGCTCTTATATAAAGACCTGAGTCACAACACCTACTCTTTAAAAGAGTTGATCAGATCAAATGAGATGATTAATTATGAAACAAATAAGTATTGCTTAAACCACAGTGAACACTTAGAACTTGGTGATAATGATGGTGATTAAAATGATTAGGTAGCTAATCATCATACAATTGCAGCAGTAAAAGGAATGTAATTTTATTATTTATTTTTTTTTTTAATTATTATTAAATTTATTGAGGTGACATTGGTTCCAGGTGTACATAGGTTCCAGGTGTATAATTCTACATTACATTGTCTATGTGTTACATTATGTGATCACCACCCAGAGTCAGTTCTCTTTCCATCACCTTATATTTGAGGCCCTTACTGTCTTCTTCCACCTGCTCATCCTGTACCATCAGGTAACTACTAAACTATTGACTATGTCCGTGACTTTGTGTTTCTTTGTTACTATCAGTTTTATATTCCACATATAAGTGAAGTCACATGGTTCTTGATTTTTTTCAGGCTGACTTATCTCGCTTAATATGATGATCTCAAGGTCCAACCATGTTGTAATAAATGACAGTATTTCATCTTTTCTTATTGCTGAGTAATATTCTATTGTATAAATGTACCACAACCTCTTTATCTATCAAAGGAGATTTTGGTTATTTCCATGACTTGGCCACCATGAACAGTGCTGCAATGAACACTGGAGTACGTATGTCTTTGCAAACTAAGATTTTCAAGTTTTTTGGGTTGATACCCAAAAGTGGTATTGTGGGGACATATGGTAGTTCTATTCTTAATTTTTTGAGGAACCTCCATATGTAATTTTATTTTTATCAGAAAATTTACATTTTAATATGAGTTTCTACTTAGGCGGATGTCCGAAATTTAAACTTAATCATTTCAAGGTTCCTCCTTTCTTTCTTGAAAGTGGGTTAAGATTAACTTGACACATGGTTGCAGATGGTGAGGAGGACTATTTCTGCTCATCAGGATCATTATTTACTCATGATGGCATCCACTGAAAGTTCTTTCCTACCACCCTGTCTTAGTTGATAGAATTTACTCAATGTTGGTCCTTTTTCTCAGCCATCACTAAGCCATTCCACGTTCTTCACATCTGTCTCCTTACGAATGACAGACATTCTAATTCCTGTTGACCACTCTTAGATGTCTATGCTCTAACATAGAGTACAGACTAATATTTGGTTCCCCGGCAAAGCTGGGAGCAAAGGATTTCATGGGCCTTGCCATTTTTCCTGGACCATATTTAGGGACCTAGGACTGATTCCCTTTCTCTGATGCGACAACTTATTAACTCCATTTTTTATTTATCTTCTACTTCCACTGCCCCCAGAACTGAGTAAGGTAAGGGTAGATTTTCAGGGCTACATCCCATATTCTCTTGAAATACCAAATTATCAAATTTCTATACCCATTATATGAAATCCTTGATATTTTTTATTTAAATTTCTATAAAACTTATTAATGTAATGTATATGTAGTTAAATAGCTTTTCAAAATCCTTACAAAGTTTTCTGCATGTAACATAAAAAACAATATACCCCTTTTTAAAAAACAAAACCTATTAATTGTTATGGCAGCAACCATTTTGAAAATAGTGTGAAGTTTTCATACCATCATGGAAAACAACTGTATTTAAATGTTACTAGGGGCAAGCCGGGATGGCTCAGTGGGTTGAGTGCTCACTTTGCAGCGCCAGGGACTGGGGATCGAATCTCGGCTCCGGCCCGTGCGGAACCATGTGCTGAACTGGGAGCTCCCCCAGTTCAGTTCTCTCTCTGTCTCTGTCTCTGTATCTCTCTCTCTCTCTCTCTCTCTCTCTCTCTCTCTCTCTCTCTCTCTCTGTCAAAATAAATAAATAAATAAATATATATAAAAATGTTACTAGTTCTAGCAACTTCAAGTGAAAATATGCAACCTAATTACTTTCAAATAAGAATATATTTTTTGCATTAATCATGTTTCTTAGGCAAAGACAATAAAAGATCAGTTCATGAAAATGATTAATGATAAATGATATCCTAATTTGTTTAGTCAAAATGTAAAACCAGTAGAATTTAAAAGCTTTTATCATTTATTAATTAAGAGATGCTTTGCCTAATTAAGATTTATTTTTATTGTTTTTTGACATAGAGATGAACAGAGAGAGACAGATAGAAGGGGGAGGGCCCAGATCATTCTCCATAGTTGACAGCATTAGTTTTCCATATAGTTTCATTCCACAGGAGGGCACAGGGCTGCGCAGGGCAGAAACTGGGCCAGGAGCCTCCAGCATAGGCCCCGGCAAGAACTGAACTGGGGGCACTCCCCAGTTCAGCATATGGGTCACCCTGGGCCGGAGCCGGGATTCAATCTTCGGGGCTGCAAAGTGAGTGCTTAACCCACTGAGCCATCCCACCTTCCCCAAATTTTAAGATAGCATTTATTATACATACTTGATTCCACCATTTTATAAGATTTTTAATATATATATAGAAGTCTCCTTTCTACTTAGATATATCAGATTGTTGTGATTTATACTTTCTTTCAACTATTCTTTGGACTGTTATTTAATAAATAGTTAATTGAAGGCAGTTGGAAAGATAAGTGAAAGGTATTTTGAGAGGTTTCTTCTTTAGCTTAACTCAAAATATGATTAGGTTTTATACAAGTTGAGCAGGATGGATATAACGGTAATGACTTTCTCTCACCTCTGATGTTTGGGATTGGGCATTGAGTTTCTGGCAGAGATTTGGTGTAATTCATTTATCCATGTCTGTTGACCTACCTCTATTCTTCAGTATTTTGACCCATTAGATGATTGTGTCATGTTGCCTAACTAAGTAGTCTAGCCTTGCTCCCAATACATCATGGAACTGCTAAGAGAATGTATTGATTAAACTCAGTATTTAAAAGGGCTAGATTGATTGTATGCCAATTTAAACAGCTAGTTTGTATAAGAAATGACTTGACAGTTCCCTTTTGGATGTCCTCCAAGACTTTTATTCCATTATATACACCTTGTTTTTTTCTTCAGATAGGAGTTGAGCAGAAATATGGCTTACAGTGTCCCTCAGATCATTCCTGAGCTCCAGACAAGATGCTGGACCTTTGAGACAACAAGCAGGTTTCTAGAATGGTACCGAGGAAAGACAAAGCTGTGGGTGATGACAGTTCCTAACACGTGGTAACTCCCACTTCCCGAGTCTCAAATGTTCACAGGCTTTCACTGTGGAACTCATTGTGAGCTAGCTTGATTCATCATGGAAATGCCTGATTCCTACAGATTGATTAGTACATTGAAGATTTCCATTTAGGAATTTGTTCTGGTTTTCTATTGCTGCTGTAACAAATTACCACAAACTGGCAGCTTAACACAACATACATTTATTATCTTATAGTTCTGAGAACAAAAGTTCAACATGTGTCTCATGCAAACATCAAGGTGCTGGTAGCACTGCATTCCTTTTGGGGGCTCTAAAAGAAAATCTGTTTTCTTGCCCTTTTCAGCTTCTGGAGGTCACAGGCCTCCCCTTTTTGTTTTATGCCCATCTGGCCTTATCTTCAAGCCAACATAGTTAGGGCAGGTATTTCATATGCCACCATCTCTCTAATTCTCTTTTGATTCTCTCCTCTACTTTTAATGAGCCTTTTGAGTACATGGATCCTATCTGGTTAATCCTGGAGCCCCCTGTCTTAATGTCAGGAGATTATCAATTTTATTTCCCCTTTGCCACATAAACTAAGATATTCACAGGTTCCTGGGAGTACAGTATGCACTTTGGAAAGGGAGTTCACGATTCTGCTTAATCTAGTTTTGGTCTTTCTAGGAAACCTCTTCTTATTCTTCCAGTCTAGATTATCCTCATTTCTGTTTATGAACTTGTTTCTTCTCTAAAATTAAATATCTTATACTTTAAGCTGAAGTCTCAGTATGTCTGTGTCTGTAATGCTAGCCTATAAACTGTATGATGGCAGGGGCTGTATCTGTATTATTCATCATAATACTCATACACATAGCGGTCCTCAAGAAATAAGCTAAACAAATGAATTAAAGCATTGTGCTGAGAGCCTAGATTTGAAGAGTTAAATCCCAGCTCCAACACCTATAAGTTAATGATATATGGAAATCAGTTAGTATCTCAAGTATCTATTTTCTTATCTACAAATTTTACAAAACACTATGTGTTCTATATCCGAACATTATAAAATTGAACTAAACACATAAAGGGATACTGTTCATTGACAACCTTATTAATATATGTGTAAAATGTGTTATTAAAATATAAATTGGATATTTATACTCCCATTCTCAAAGCCCTAGTCATAACAATTAATCCAAAAAATTAATTTTAACTTCTATAGCATGTTATTAAGTTCCTTCATCATCTGGCCTAAATGTATCTTTCTAAATGTGTCTCAGATCATATGTCATAGTCATATCATTTTTCCCAGTCTATTTAGATTATACACTATTTCTAAGCCATATTATATTAAATTATTCTCTTAAAATGACATATTATTCAATTTCATTGTAAAATGTTTTTCCCAGTATGCTAGATTATTCATGGCAACTGCCTACTATATTTTCTAACTGTAACAACAATAATATAAATGATGGTAAAACCATATTGTTTCAAATATAACATGAGCTTTATGTTTATCACCTTTTATGATTTTCACTATAATCTCCTGAATATTATTTCCATTATGCAAGTGAGAAAAAATGGTGCAATAAGCTTTTCAATGTCTATACTTTTTCCTCCTTCCCAGAATTCTCTTTTCTCAATTTACATTTACTGAAATGTTAACAATTCTTTAGCAGTTTCAAATATAACCTCTTGTTTTAAAATTTAGTTTCCTTTGTTAGCACTAACTATACCTTTTTCTACATTTTCACAATGTATTATTGGTGTGTATATTTTCCAGATACTTTATGCTCCATGCAAAAGTGTGCTTTTTGATATAGTTTGGTCCTGATAGAGATCAAGGTTTTGAAATAATCTTGTTAAATATAAAAATGTCTAGCACAGCACTCTGTATATACAAGTCACACATTGCAGAGGTTGAAACTAAATTGGATAATTTAGGTGAAAAACACAAATTCTGTAAATGGCCTAGGTGGCTCATACCATCTCTTTCAGCTGTATTTTATTTTATAAAACTGCATTTGACAGAAGAAAGGTCAGCCAAGATATTAAAATACTTAGCCGTAGTTTTTTTCTGAAGTAGGTAATATGACTTGGAAAGTGTTTTATATATTTAGTGCAGAAACATCACAAGTATGAAACTCAAGTCATAAGTGGCTACCAAGGTCCGGTGACTGTACACTGTAGTCCGGCTTTCCTTTGTGTGTGTCTGTGTAATTTACTTCTCTAAGTCTCATTCTTTCACCAAATAGGAAAAGTCCAAGAAGCTATCTCCAGTGTTGTTATGAGGATAAAATAAGCTAAAACATGGGAAGTACTTAAGTGCCTGGAACATATTTAGAGCTCACTAAGATTATTATCGATGATGCTATTATAAGAATAAGAAAGTTGGATGTGGAAAACTGAATATTTTGTGTGTGATTATTGTTCAAATATATATTACCTAGTTTGCAGAGACTTCCTTTATAGTTTTCTCTTTGTAGAGAGCTTCCCTACTTAATAATAATTAAATTTCCATAATTGTTTAGGTGTATCTTATTTTACCATTTTTACCACTTATGGGTCTCCTGCATGGGAAGTGAAAACCTTCACCTCTGTGCTATCCCAGTGGTTGCCAGTTGCACCATAGTTCAGCATATGAGTTTGCAGGGGCTGGAGCCGGAAATTGAACCCTGGACTTGGAGATTGCAAGGCAATCATTCAACTGCTGTACTATCCCAGTATCGCCCGTAACATGACAAAATATTTGTTCAAGGTATTTGTAAACTAAAAATTCCTATGCAATGTAAAATTTGTGGTTAATAATAATGATTGTTGCAAAGGTATATTGGTGTATTTTAAATGAATGTTTTAAACTTAAATTGAGTAGAATGACAATCTCACTCAAGTAATAAGCCACATAGCCCCAGAATAGGTTATTATATCCACAAGTTGGCAAAAATTTCCAATTAAATGTTAGAGACTATGAAAGAAATAACCCTTCACATGTGATGTGACATTTCCCCCCAAATATCACCCACGTTCTTAGCTATCTCTTACTATCTGATGATACAAAATGAGATTTAATTTAAGATGGGGGTCAGTATTTCAGAGCTTTAATTTAAGAAATTTTATCTTGCTTCACTTTTCAAAACCTTTGTATCTCTCACATTTGAAAGCTCTCAGTAACTTTGGGAAAAATCTTTTCTGAAGAAAAACTCAGAGTATTGAAAACACATCCTAAGGTCTATTTTATTACCTATTTGGAAATAAAAGGATAATTTACAATGTAAATAGATCCACAACTAAAGTATTTTGAAAACCTAGAAAAGGCTGCTCTGTTAATTTCAGCCCTCTAGGATAGAGTATGGTAGATATATTGAGATAACTGAGAAACATAAAGTTACTCTTTTCAAACCCCTCCAGGAAGCCTATAAATGCATTGTTACACATTTTATTTTTGACTTCTTTTAATTCTGATATTATGCCAAGATTTATGTTAGCTCCTTGAAATACACATACATTCTCTTTTATAATTTCTCTAAATTATAGCTCATATTCAACTATGTAGGAATTCTTTGGACTAATTATCATATTCAACTTTGCAATAATACAATTTATAAAAGATCATCATTTTCTATTAATTCTCAGCACCATTTCAAATGTGGTTAGTGCCTTAAACATAAAAATGCTTTCATTATTAAGTGTTTTCATCTACAAGGTAACCGTAGAAATGACTTTCATATATCCTGGATTTTTCTGGCCAGTCTTGATTTTAAATATTCTATCCAATTATGAGACTATATGCTTCGAATTTAGGTTCAGAAAATATAATCACTATACCTGTATAGGTGAACATTTGTCAACTACATAACACTATCATTATAAGATTTGATGCTTTCTGCCTTTATAAACTCATTTTGATCTGTGGGAATATATTTTACATTTGTTTATGCCTTTGCTCTTTCTTTTTAGTCTCAGCTCTATCTAATGTATTGTCACCAGATTTGTATTTTTATTTTACCTAAAACATTAAATGAGCATCTTTTTATGAAAGGAAGGTTTTGGGTCTTATTTTTGCTTTTTGTGAAATTACGATTTAAACTTTCTAACAGGACAAGGAAATCTTTATACTGTTTACTTAAGATAACAGTAACTTTATTAGTGGTATTTGGTTAATACTATTTCCAGATTCTGTAATTAATTAACTCATAATTAACATTACCATTTCAGTTCTCAGTACAAATATCATTATTATTTCTGTGGTATTCCTATTTTTTTAGTTCTAAGCCTCAAAGTCCTAATCAGTTATACTGTTCTGAGAGCCACTGCTTTTTTGTTTGTTCGTTCGTTTTTCAAATTTTATTATGTCTGCCTTTCAGTCACCTAGTAGTAATGTTTGTTCCATTAACACTGTGTGCTTTTATTTATCCATGTCTTGTTTAGCCTAGGATGGCCTGGCGAGGGTTAAATGTATTGAATAAGTAATGGTAATTTGGGGAGATGAGCCATAAACTTTGGGAAAGAAGGTAGAGGCTTCTGGTATTTTCTAAGAGTACTATTAAATGACTATACAATTAATGAGGTAGAGAAGCCAGGGGAAGAACAGAAGGCTGGGGAAACTATAACAAAGGGAGAAAGTTATGACAATTAAGTATGACAAGTTCATGAGATTACTTTAAATTGCGCATAGCAGATGGTCTGTGTTTTCACAGTGGATCATTGAGCAAATAATCTATTATTGTCTTCTGTATTGCTTGCTTTTGTTTTGTTAGATAGATATATTTTTATAATATATATAACTACTTTTCAGTCTTATTTGGGTTTCTAATGTAAGCATTCAAGATTATAAATTTCATGCTTAGAACTACTTTATATGTATCTCAAAGTTGCTGATAATAGCAATGTTAAGTTCTAAATATTTTCTTATTTCTGTTTTCCTACATTTTTATGTTTTAGCTTTTTTAGATTTTGCTTCTTAATAATCCTAATTTTCTTGAAAGTTCAACATATTTTAAAAGATGTATTTTAGTCCAGAATATTTAATTATTTTCACGGTAGAGAGACTCCACCATTCTATACATGGAAATTTAGTTCATTATTTTTAATTATCTTTTTGTTACTGTTTCAAAACATAGATCTAAGGAAATAAAAAACAAAACAAAATGAAAACTATTTCTAAATATAGAAGCTATTATTTTACAGATGTGCCATGCATATTTAGCATTACTGATGAGTATAGTCTACAATTTAAAAATATTTTAATTACAAAAATAAAAATTGAACTTAAACTGCAAGAATAAATATCAACATACTGTGATAATAACTAATTTAAATAAATAGATCACATTTCTTTCTATGCACTACCATTTATTAGGTGATATATATATATGTGTGTGTGTGTGTGTGTATATATATATATATATACACACACACACACACACATGGCAATTAATGTAGACAAAGGGAGATATGGAAACATATCATATTAAACATATTAATTTTGGAGCAGTTTAAACTTCTAGATTTTAGTAATAACATTATTCTCATATTTCAGGATGATTTAAAGATGTCTTTAATAGGAAGTTCAGTTCACCACAGTATATTTAATTTAAAAAATAAAAATGTTTTCATATAAATTACATTATAATTTTTAATTTGTATTCTTAACTGTTACTGTCTAGTTTAGCAATGTCATTTAACCAAGCCTAATTAAGTTTCTAAGTCTGTAAAGTAACAAAATACACAACACAAGACTCAAACAGAGTATGTTGCACTCAGTAAAGACTCAAGGATGCAAAGAACCTTTGCTCCTCAGTACCATAAGATTTTCATGGAAATTATATATTTTGGGAGAAATTAGTACTGCCATTTGTAATTTTTTTGGTTAAGCAATGCTATAAAATTTGTACAATGATAAAGATTGAGGCAATATATTATTTTATAATAGTACTTTTTACTTAATTATTCAATAAACATCTTATAAATGTAATGCATAGTAATTACCCCATATACTTTTGAGATACATTTATCCTGATCTGGTCTTTTTGCTCTATTCTTACTGTAGCTATGACTGCTGTACAATGAATCTTGATTATCTGGACAGAGTTAAGTGAGTTTTAGCACAAAAAGTAGTTACAAAATGTGGATCTACTCAGGTAGACTACAGAGAAGCTTGCTTCATTGCAAACCGATCGCCTAGATTCAAGGTCATGACTATTTCCCCCAAAATAATACAGCCTTCTTTATCCCCAGCTTTGGCTTTAATCCAAAAAGAATTCTATTATCTTGAAGAGGTAATAGATGTCTTTTACTAGGCCATATTACAAATAAATCATCATCTTTTGTTTCTCTCAAACTCTATATTTCATTCCTGTCATTACAATCCTTGGCCACACTTTACTCATAACCAGAATGTTTCAGTGGCCTCCGATATGGCTACTTTAAATTCAAATACACTTTCTAGCCTCAGTGCCAACACAACCATCTTTTCATTATTGCTCTTATGATTATGTGACTCTCCTGCTATCAGTAGCTTTTGTGGTTCACATAGTATTAATATGAGGCAGTGCTGATTAATAAACTATCTCAGATAGTACAAGTATCTGAACTTGACTGTGCCTTATTTCCATCATCTATAAAATAGTAATATTAATTGTATGTGCATTAGTGTTATTGTGAGGGTTCAGTGAAAAGCTAGGTAATTGATTATAGTAACCGTTGCTTTCACAGATTATCAGTTGAACACTACAAAAGAAAAGCAAACAAATATTTTATTGTTAAAGTATTATATATACATATGATATGACAGTAGAGGAAAATCTCCAATATGTATGTCCTTGTAAAATAATATCAATCATATATAGATATCTAGAGATTTGTTTAATTTTGAGTATGTGTGTAAATTTTCTTTTAAAGAATTATGTAAATTTAAAGAGGAAATCAACAAGAAAAAAAGTCGCTTGTTTTTTTAAGTTTTTGTGCTTGATTTTATAGCATAGAAATTAATAATTTAGGTGATAAAGCGATTTATTCAAAGTCATACAACAATTTAGTGCAAAAATGTGTGAATAGATTCTTCCTCTGTGCAAGTTTCCAATGTTTAAACATTTTCTTTTTTATTTCTTTTTATTTTATTTTTATTTTTTTTGACAGACAGAGAGAGAGAGAGAGAGTGATACAGAGACAGAGAGAGAACTGAACTGGGGGAACTCCTCAGTTCAGCACATGGGTCCACAAAGGCCGGGGCCGGGACTCGATCCTCGGTCCCCGGAGCTGCAAAGCAAGCGCTTAACCCACTGAGCCATCCCAGCTTCCCCATCTTTTTTATTTTTTTTTAAGATTTATTTTATTTTTTGACAGAGCCAGAGAGAGAGAAACAGAGACAGACAGAGAGAAGTGGGAGGGCCTAGAGCAGTCTCCATAGTTTTATGTCATCAGTTTTCAACATGGTTTTGTTCCATACAGGTGGGCGGGGGCCTCGCAGGGCAGGAACTGGGTTGGGGGCCTCCTGCATGGGAGGCATGGCCCCTTGAGCCAGGGTCCAAACCAGGGGCCCAACAACCAAACTGGGGGCCTCCCTCATGGGAAGCACACCTCAGTTCAGCTTATGGGTCCACACAGGCTAGGACAGGGATTTGATCCTTGGTTCCTGGGACTTCAAAGCGAGCACTTAACCTGGTGAGACATCCCGGTTTCCCCTAAACTTTTTCTTTATTAGTTTATTCCATTCATAGTGTTACATCTATATTACATAACTAAGGGTCCTCACTTTTATGTGACTGGTTACTTGAATTACTATCTCAGAGAGAAAATTTATCTATTAATTAATTTTTTGGATTGCTATTTATTTTTATTATAGAGTTAGTTGCTTTTAAAAATACCGTGAGGGAATGACACCATATTTATTGTGTCTAAATCTGTAATTAGATGAACTGAGTCATCTCCCATTCATGGGGCGAATTAACTGCAATTTTCCAATTTGCCAAATTTTTGCATATATCATATGAATAATTGAATAATGTGAATGAGCCAAATCCAAAGTAGTTCATTTTAGTTGGGTGAGTTCAACACCATCTGGGCTTCTGGCCTTATTAACTTTTAATTGACCTTGTTCTTTCCAAAGAGTCCTAATACCTAATTTATAAAACAATTATTCAAGCTCAAACCTGAATGAGTGAGGCCACTTGTTAGAACACTTAATTGCAATTTTAGTCTAAACTGAATAAATGCAACAAATGGCTGGCTTTTGATATTAAAAGCTCGTTTCTATTCATTGTTTCTTTAATAATTTTTTTAAAGTTTTATTTTATTGTTTTGAGAGAAGGTGAGAGAGAAAAAGAGAGAGAAGCGGCTAGGGCCTAGAGCAGCCTCCATAGTTGTACATTATTGGTTGTGACATGTTTTTATTCCACACAGGTGGATGTGGGGATGGTCGGGGTGGGAACTGAACTGGAGGCCTCCTGTATAGGAGGCAAGAATCTTTGCAACCAAACCATCTAAGCGTTTACCAGTTGTGCCTCAGTTCAGCATATGGGGTTGCACTGGCTGAGACCGGAACTGAACCCTAGACTAGCTCTCAACTGCTGAACTATCCTGGCATCCTCATTTAATAATTACCTACCACTGTAGCATGATTTATTCACATTTGACTTATATTTTCTTCTTTAGTCTTTTTTTGACTATTTTTCTCTTTTACCTGGTTGCATCATTTTGATGAGAATATATCAGCTGTATGGTTACATTCACTTTCTCAGCCATACTAACTTCATCTGAAATATTTCTTTCCTGGAAAACATTGTACTTAAATTATCACCAGATGACTCATTAAACCATTAAACATATGTTTATATGGACATCAAAATATTAACATTTCTACAGAATTTAAATTTAATTATTCTCTGAGGATTTTCTTGGCACGATCTGCTTATAAAATTTAACAAAAACTTAACTTCCATCTGCTGCTAATACTCATACTTGAAAAATTAAAATATGTTATTTAATTATTAGAGTTATTATTTCCTCCACCAATATAAATTAATGCCTAAGAATCTCCTCACCTCATTTTGATTGTGATATAATGATTAATTTTAGCTATTAAATTTTTAAATTTATATATTTTTTTAATTGATGCATTGAAACTTTTTTAAATCTATACATTCAAAGATATTCTATGGCCATTGTTAATTTTTTTTTCTAATGAGCACTTAGAATAATATTCAGAAGATAGAAGCTGCATATTTTTTGTATTCTGAGAATATATTTGCATTGTATATGAAGGTACACAGCACTTAAGTATTACAAGTATTCTTATTTAGAGGAACACTAATGTGCTCTGATTCTTGCCTATTTTTCACATTTATAGTCTGAGAAAGAGCAAGTCTAATGTATGAGAGTAATGGGGCATATTTAAAAATTGAAAACTAAATAACTCTGCCATGACATCATATATTATACAATTTTGTTTTTATTGTAGTCGGTTTTGGTATGTTTCTATGTTATATATAAGACTCCATTTTTAAATTTACAGTGCAATATTTTGTTTCTTTGTAAAGTGTGTTTGACAGTCTCTACCACAACTTTGCAGTATAAAAGACAAAACAAGGGATGCCAGGATAGCTCAATAGGTTGAGTGCTTGCCTTGTAACTGTGAGGTCCAGGGATCAAATCCAGGCCCTGGCCTGTGCAACTCATATGCTGAACTGTGGAGCAACTGGTAACCACCAGGATAGCAGTGAAAAGTTCTTGCCTCCCATGTGGGAGGCCCCCACTTTGGTTCCTGCCCTGTCCAATACCACATCCACCCGTGTGGAATGCAACTATGTCACAACTAATGATGTATAACTATGGAGACTGCTCTGGGCCCTCCCTCCTTCTCTTTGTCTCTCTTACCTACTTCAAAACAATGATATAAATCTTTTTTAAAAATGCCTATATACATGTCACCAAAGAAACTTTCAGCACAGAAATATTCTTATAAAGAAATATAGATATTCAAATCTTCACACATTATATGTGGAGAAAAATGGGCTTCTATTTCTAAATCTCAACATATAGCATTTGTATGCAGTTACATGACCTTTCTATATTTAGGAAATCGCTACCCTTAAATGAACACATAACTCTTCCTTAGATTATTCCAACTGCACTTCACTAACTTAAATTATTTATACAGTTATGAAGAGATGGTTTCTCTACCTGAATCTGGTCCACCGCATAATTTTTATCTTTTTATATTTTCTAAAAACTAATAGATTTTAAAATGTTGAATATATTTTTCTTTTTATTTTTTTGCCACAGATCTTCATAAAGATGTGTGAAATTGGTGGAAAAGATTTTTAACTCACCGTTTTCTATAGACGCCTGTATTAAAAGTTTAATAGCTCTTATTTACAATTTAACAGGATTATTAGCCTCCTAGAAATGTACTGTATTTAAAAATGCATTACATTTTTTACTATCCATTATAAAATAATCAAAAGTTATTTTAAAATATTAGCATTGTTTTAGTAGCTTTTGCTCTAGAAAAATAACTTCAATATACGGTAGTTTTATTAAGTATATCTAAGACTTGGATACTTGTATATCAGCTTTGGAGCTAAGGAAACCTCAAACCAGAAACACATGGGATGGAGGCAAAAAATAAAAGAAGTTTCAGTAGAAGCCTTCTCTCTAGCCAAAGGACCAAAAAGGGTTCCTTGACAAGACAAAAAATTTACATACCGTAATCATTTCTTTGTTCCAGAAAAATGACACAGAAAAGCGTTGTCCCTATCTCTGTCCCCCTGCCAGCAAAGACCCACTGGGACCTTAGACTTGAACCCTTGCCAGGTTGTAATGAGGGACCCAGCCCCCACGTTGAGGTGGGGCCAGGGAAGGCCAGTTGGTTGGGAGTCGGGAATTTTGAATTTTGTGAATTGAATTAGTGAGGATGGAATTTGAAACTTCATCTGTCTAATGCCTAAAGCCATTTTCTTTTGGAAAATTAAGATTACCTCCCCCCAAATATTTAAATTCGTGTATAAATGCCAATATTTTCCATTTATTAACTAATATAATTACTTTTTAAATTATAAATGTGAAAAACCGAGACATTCATATTTTTTATTTTGTTTTAGAGGAAATCAGAGTAGATATTTTGGCTATGTTGTTTTTTTCATTTGGATTCTTTACATTGACCAATAATTGCCAAATCTATATAATTATATGAATTTGATTGATGAATAATTGTGATAAATGATAACAGATGTTAAACTGTACTTCCAAAATTTATAAAGAAAAGCTTTTCTTGTTACATCATTCTCTCTCTTCAACTTAGAAAGTCATTCGCTGATAACATATACGAGATCTATCTGGAAAAAATCCAGACATTGTCAATATAACCAGAAAGGTTTGTGTGACATCCATGTAACCTGGCAGCCAAGGAGAGTGGACTGGAATGTGCACACATGAACAATGACAACTTCACTATACTGGTCAGCGGAGGTGTTAGATGCTCTTAAGTGAAAATGTGTGTGGGGTCGACTTTGCATTAAAAATGACCTTGAGTAGAAGAACACAAATTTGCATCAAACTTTGCATTAATTTAAGCTTGAACACTTAAGATGATCCATAAGGAGTAAGACCAGTGTGCTTTGTTGGTTGAGAGATGCAATACGTTGAAATTGGGCTGCAGCTATGGATAACTGGTGATTGGCAGCTTCAATACAACAGTGCACCTGCCCATGGGCATCATGTCTCATGCAGAAGTTTTTGGCAAGACATCAGATCACCCAGGTGACTCAGCCCCCTTACAGTCAGATTTGGTGCCTGTGACTTCTGGATTTTCCCAAAACTAAAATCACTTTTGAAAGGGAAGAGATTTCAGACCCTCTATGAGATTCAGAATAATACCACGAGGCAGCTGATGGCAATTTCAACAAAATATTTTGCAGTGTTTTGAGCAGTGTAAGAGATGCTGGGAGAACTGTGTGAGGTTTCAAGGTACCTCCTTTGAAGGGGACTGAGGAGTCATTGCCCTATGTACAATATTTCTTGTAACCTGTGTCATCTTCAATAAATGCCTCTTTTCATATTACATGCATGGATACTTTCTGGACAGACCTTATATGTATATTTTTTACATCAAAACTTTTCCTAACCCCTGTTCACAGAAGTGGTTCAATGTAAACGTGGATAATAAATTACTATATTACTTATATTTGTGAGGGTATAAGCGTGTGGTACCGTTATATTCCTATTAAATTAATTACCTTTAGGATTAATGGCAATTACTATGATAATTGAATTCTGTGATATGTTTCTCAAAATTTAAATAAAACCCTATCTGTTATACTACAGAAAATGTTTTAAAACCATATAAGATTAAATTAAATAAATTTGTCATTTTATACTCTAAAAATATAACATTTAAAAATAAATAGCAGTGTATGTCACTAACCATACCAGACTATTATTTAAAATATTCTCTATAATCCCACCTCCATCTTATTTGATTTAATGATATAGTCAAGAGGCTACAGTTAGAATGAATTCTTAGTGCTTTGCAGGGATGGGCCATGTCTTGTTGCAATCATGTAAATTTGTTTGCTCTAATGTACTCTGAATTTGGCAGCTCATTCAAAATACAACAGTCATTAACGGTGCTTCACAGAAATCCTACATGTAAACATTTTACAGAAGTCATATTTGTGATTGTGCTTTTATGTAGATAGATTCATTCTGCTAACTTTCTAGCCTCATCCAAAAATACCCCCCAAGCTTTTAAAACTCCCCAAATGTTAAATAAATAAATAAATAAATAAGTTTGTATTGGTATATCAAGGGTCAGGAGGTGAAAGAGAGTAGATTCTCTACCCTGCCAACTGCTTAGCATTCAGCTGCTTTCAAAACATTAGCTTCAGAACTACTGTCATTCATGCATTAGGAACATTTCCATTTTATTGGCCAAATGGAAAACAGCATCATTTCTGTGATGTGAAAGCTATAAGGAAAGAATGTTAAAAACACCAGTTTTGTATATAACAGTTACACATAATAAAATTATAGGTAGCTGGTATTGATTATTAATGGCGTTTCTTAAGATTAGTATGATTTTACAGATGTAATTAGGTTATTGCTATTAAAGATTGGCGAGTCGATTTATGATTTTTATGCTGAATTTGTTCACAGTAGATTAGTGCTTGGGTATTATATTTTGTTTTAATATTCTGTAGTGTCTGCAAATTTCAATGAATAGTGATAGAATTATAAGCCAACAAATGCAGTATTGTGAAAAGTAATGTAATAATAGCCTTTAGGGCTTAAAAAGGCAACTTCAGTGTAAATTAGCAGATAAAGATAAATCTTTTCAGCAACTGCATCTAAATTTTGTCAATCTTTTATGCTGCTACTTCTTTGATATTGAGTCAAAAATATATAATATCAGAATAGGCAGCTTCTGTATTTCTTAGGAATCAAATATTTATATGTAATTTCAAATAAATCATGGTAGCTCGTACCAGGGCTGTCTGGAAAGTATCCAGCTTTGTAATATGAGAAGTAAAAGTATTTTTGAATGCATTTTTTTTTTCTGGACAGTCCTCATATAGTTTAAATACACTGAGCACATTTATGTATTCACATACATTTTATATACTAACAAAAATGTAACTGGCAATGTGGCAATGCTATAAGCATTATTTAAATAGAATTTGCTGATATTCTTGGTTTTCAACCATTTTTATGAGATGAATAGGGATAAAATTATAATAAATATTTTTGTAGAAAAATAAACGTGGGCACACATTATAATATATACTTGCAAGTCAGAATTTTTAGCAGAAAAACTTAGAACTGTGATCAACTAATAGAGGCTCCTTAGTGCCAACAAAAACATTTTCAACATAATGTTCTGGCTGAGCTGGTTATAGCCCATTTGTGTGTTCTATAAAATAGCGGTGTTCCTAAAGGGGCTGAGTTACATTAAAAACTAATGAGTGCGCCTATTTCATTTAAAGACTTCCAAAGGTGATGATGGAAAGATACTTATAATCTGTGAAGGCTTCAGGTAGAATGCAGCATTTAGTTAAATACAACAATGTTCCTATTTAATATAAGCGTAATGTACCTGGATGGATACCTCAGATGCCCATAGGTAAAATGTTCTCATTATGATTACCATACCCAGCAGCGTGTTTTCAGTTCAGCACTCCACTGCCTCCGCCCCCCCCCCACTACATTTAATGAATGCTAGTCTAGTTGCAACTGAAGAGAATCTTCAGGAAAGGAAACAAAATGCACCCATAAATTTCCAAATATATACAATCATTAGATCCTGATTGCCGTCTCAAGTTACCCCAGAGTCAAAAAATACTCTATGTCAGGAATGATGTACTTACTAGATTATATTGCTAGAAAGCAAGCAAAAAACCAGTGAATAAACCCCAAATCTTTGTAGCTTTACAAGACAAAATTCCTTGTTAGTTCATGACCTTGTTCATTCCAGTAAGGTAGAGGAATGTGTGGGGTCGGGTGGTAGATTTCCACCCATTGTTGTTGATCAAGGTCCCAGAAAGATGAACCAGGCTAACAAAACATGCTCACCTTTTATTGGTCAAAGTAAATCACATGGATGGACACACTGACTTTAAAGGACACCAATGAATACAACATTACCCTGTGCCCAGGAAAAAGGGAACTGCGTATTTGTGTTCATATGTAGTGGCTACTATCCACAGTGTAAAACTTATGTGTTAGAGCTGACTGTTTTTAAAGTGCTCTCATCACCACTTCTCAGGATTAATTCAGTACTTTCTATCTGGGTTTTGACCAAAAAGTTATAGAGATTATAGCAATGATCCTGCATCATCATAATACAAACTAAATCTGATTGGAAATGAGAGATCTCAGATTTCAAAGTCATCATTTATTTTTCCTACTCAAATTATACTTTTTGGATATATACCAAACAAACAAACAAACAAAAACAGTAATTTTTTACCTCATTCTTTATAGGAAAAATAAAAACCTAAGAGAAGAAGTTTAGATTAGTAATTAGCTCTATTTTTAATTAGCTCTTGAAATTATAATGATTTGCTATATTATTCACAATACTGGATTTAATTAAATAATTTAGCTAGTTGATTGCTTAATTAGTTTAATATTCATTTTCTTTATGCTCCCATAGAGTTTGTTCTTTCCTTTGGTTTTTGCATTATAGGGAATATATTAATCAAACGGGATGGTGAAGTGTTTTGTCCAATTAGAATGTTAGAAGGTGAATTGTGGCTCTAAACAGAGGTTAACTGACTGAGATAATAGAAGTACCTGGGGGCTGAAGAAAACTCCCTGAAATTTTGTCCACAGTCTTGGGCTCTCATAGCCTTATAAGATCTGTGAATCAAAGGGAAGAGAAAACATATTCCAAGTGAGTTATATTAGTAACATTTATATCAAAGAATAGTGATAAATTGAGTAGAGGAGTTTTGCTAAATAAGCTACTGCCCACTTGTATTTTTGCACATAAAAATATTTTAAAGCTTTTGAACTGCACTTAATTTATCCCCATTTAATCTTGTTTTGTATAATCTTTGAGCCCTTGAGGAAGGAAGTTTTCTTACATTTCTCTATATACTGCGAGGAAATTTTCTGGTAATAGATAAACAGTGAACATTGATAAGTTATTTTGTAAATAAGTGTTATATAGAATGATTTCAGAAAATGAGATAAATTATTAAAGCTCTTTTAAAAGCGTACCTGCCAGCTTGAGAATTTGCTAATCAAGTTGAATTTGGCTTTCAAAATACATTGTTCACAATTATTGTAAAATTAAGAAAGAACATTTCTCTTTTGATCATGTTTTTTAAATTTTTCTACAGCTATGTAATATCCTTGATATTTTCCAATTTGCCACTCTAAAGTGGAATGGAAAAAGGAATTATTAGAGTGATGAAAATAAATTCATTCATTCTTTTTTTTCTCAATTTTTTTTAGAAAATGAAAAAAAAGTATTGCCTTAGTTTTTATTTTTTTAATAACTCTACATTCATATTCTAGGCATAATGAAATTGTTTTTATGAGTACATATTCCTCAGGAGAAAAAAATCAGTGGAAGCTATTTACTTTAAGTGGCTTATTTTTTTCCTCTACATGACTGGGTTTTAGAATATTCGCTCCAGTTAAATAAATTATAAATATTGCTTCTCCTACTCATAGCATATGACATATTATTACAAGCAAGAAGCATTGTAATATAGTGACCCTAGCTAGACTACCAAGTGAACTTTTCAAATGAAAACATTCAGATAGATTCTGTATTTATGAATAAAAATAAATTTGCTTTTCAGGGAGTTTGGCCGCTGGAAAGTAAATAACCTTGCAGTTGAGAGAAGAAATTTCCTTGGCTCCCCTCTGCCTCTTGCCCCTGAATTCTTCCGCAACATAAGACTTTTGGGACGTCGACCTACCCTTCAGCAAATCACTGAAAACCTTATCAAGAAATATGGGACACATTTCTTGCTATCTGCTACTCTGGGAGGTACGACTCTTTGAAAATACTTGTGCCTGTGTGTGCTTGTGCATAAAACTTTATAAAGTAAGAGAAAGTGTTGATCACTCTGGGTAGCCTAAGTTTGAGTAATTCCAGAATGCATTCATTAAGTTATTCAGCACATTTACTGAGTTATTACTAAATGCCTGTATGTTCTTCACAACAATGAGGTAGATGAGTTTCACTTAGTTTCTGAATAAAAGAAATTGAATATCTAATAGCATACTAAATATAGGCATAGTTATTACACTCGATAATGCAAGGCAATGTGCTAACCTGTGTTTAAAAAGTAATAGTCAATCAGCTTTCCTGTGGAAGTTATTACTCTGTTTAAAGAAAGCAGGAAAGATTTTCTGGAGTAAATGTTAAAGGTCTACAATTACATTTTAGCGCCATTTTAGTATTTCTGGTTGTGGTTGATATATGATATAAAAACAATGAATATTGATTATGATGTGTAATCTGCAAGTACAGATTGATAATATAAAATTTCATCAATTTTTAAATTTGTAAAAATTAAGAAAGCTAGGATTTAATGTCATTTGATATGTGTTTTTTTATGATGATATATAATTCAGTATTCTTAATATACTTAAATGATATTTTGGGAGGTAATATCTAATGGGAAAAATATAACATTTTCCTAAAACTTAAAAATTTCCAGAATTCCCTATTTTTAATTTTGTGTGTGACTTTAAATAATGTCCAACCACTCCATTTAGAAATGGATGTTACTTGTTCTTAGAATGAAGGGCATTAAATAAAACTGGGTAGGAAAACTGTGAAATAGTGAGTCCCTGCTCCCTCATCAGTTTCTCAAAAAGTTTTGGAAAGACAGCAGGGCTGGTTCGCACCCATAGTGAGGTGAACACCTGCTGTTCATTTTCCCTGTTTTAGAAGACAAGTCTTCTCTTTTCTATTCCTGCCAATCAATATATTACTCCAGAATATATCCCATCAAACTCCACCCCGACATCCCTAGACCAAGTCCCCAGCATGTTTCTCCTGTACTCCTTAAGGTCCATCCTCCACAGATCTTTTAAAAACTCGAGACAGGTCAAAGCATTTTGTTTTGATTAAAACCTATAACTGTCCACTCAAAATAAAATCCAACTGTCTTGCTATGGTTTACAGGGCACTCTGTGAATGATCTGACAGTGGCTTTTCATCTCAGACTTCATATTTTCTCTTTTCTCTTTCCTCATCATCCTCATTTTGTCCGCCAAAAATAACTTCGGTATTTTTCTGCTCAAATATTACTTTCTCAGAGAGGTCTTTTCTGACCATCTTATCAAGCAGTGGTGCCTGGAGGAACACTGATATTCTCTAGCATGTCATGATGTTACTTTGCATTATTATTATTTTTTTAATATTTATTTTATTGTTTTTGACAGAGGCAGAGAGAGACAGAGAGAAGGGGGAGGGCCCAGAGCAGTCTCCATAGTTGTACATCATCAGTTTTCAACATGGTTTTATTCTACACAGGTGGGTGGGGGCCACACAGGGCTGGAACTGGGCTGGGGGTCCCCTGCATGGGAGGCACGCCCCCTCGAGCCAGAGGCCAAACTGAGGGGCACCGAACTTGGGGCCTCCAGCATGGGAAGCACATTCCAGTTCGGCATATGGGTCCACACGGGCTGGGGATGGGATTCGATCCTTGGTCCCCTGGGCTGCAAAGCAAGCGCTTAATGTGCTGAGCCATCCGGCTTCCCCTGCATTCTTTACAGTGCTTATTATTATGTAAAAATCATTTGTTTCCTGGTTTGTTGGTTACTCCTGCATATTTTCTTAAAAGCAGAGACCTTGCTTGTTTATGCCACCACTTTACTCTCATCACTTTAATGGTGCTTGGCACATGATCAATTCTTGTTACATATTTGTTAAATGAGTAAATAAGAAAAACTGTACTTAGGCTGAGGTTGTCAAGTTCGCTAAATAAATGTGAAAAACGTGGTCTCTACAGAGGATAATTGAGATTTAATTCAAGAAGATGACTAAATGAAAGAAGTAAATCCAGGGAACCAAATGAGTCAGTTAAAAAAATCAAGACTCAAAATCGGAGAGAATCAAACGCAAGCCAGAGGAGTTGAGGTAAGGCTGGGTGGCAAGCTATGGAGCCTTTGGAACAGGTCGATCTCTAGGGACATTGAGAAAACATAAGTCTGCTGTGTCAGATTACAGAATTAAAAAGTAAAAGATGTAGGGGGTTCAGATACACAGAGAAGTATACATACTATATTTTCATTATCTTTCTCCATAAACAAGTAACATTAAAACAATAAGGCAAAGAGATCAGATAAACCTGGTTTTGAATTCTTGACACCCTCCCACCTTGTTTTTATTTCTTTTTATACCAAATGTGAAAATGAAAAAAAACTGTAACTACTTTGATTTTTAATTTCTTCTAAGAGAAAAGAGGAGAATATGGGAAAGCCCAGATGGCTCAGCGTGTTAGGTGCTTGCTTTGAAGCCCCGAGGACCAAGGATCGAATCCCGGCTCCAGCCCAGGCGGACCCACATGCTGAACTGGGGTGTGCTTCCTAAATGCAATGAGGCCCTCAATTCAGTTCAAAAAAAAAGAAAGAAAAGAGAATAACACCTGTGTGACAGGGTTTCTGGATGATTGGTGTAAATGGAGGAAAATGGTATTATAATAGTGTGGGTAGCCGAAAAATGACACAGTATCCTGATAATTATGAAAATGTGTTTTGTGAAGGCAATGTCTATTTGGCTTAGTAATGTCAAGTACTATTAATGTAATAAAATCTGAATTAAAAGTAAAAAAATATATATTTCTATAACTTCTCACTTTAAAAAATCCAAGGGTCTTGAAACACATATAAGACTTCGTTTACTACCATTGCATTGAACATGTGGGGTATCTAGAAGAATTTCAGAATGTAAAATATATTCTCCAAGGAGAATGGAAGAGATGGAGGGAAAGCAGAAAAATTAAAGAGTAGAGATGGTTATCATGGAAATTTTTGTTCTTTAGTAATAGAATTATGGCCATTTTTTAATTTGTGTCATTGCTTTGGCAGTATAGATGCCACATTTTGGCCTTAAGATTAGTTTTTGTTTGGTAGAATTTTTGTGGGATTAAACACTTCCTCAGGTTGACTATTTCAATGATTTCAAAATACTCTCTCAAAATTGCTTCACTTTAATTATTTAAAAGTCTTGTTTAATCATGTTTTTCTTTTTTCTTTTTTAAGTAGGGGGTTAGAATTCCCACACTGTCACCTTCTAATCTTTATTCCCCAGATTTAATGTTCCTGGTATTTTCCATTCTTTTTCTTCTCTAAATGTTCCTTATATTTCTCTTCAAGAGTATCTGTTGGGCAATGTTAATAATTTAGCTAAAATGCATGAAATTATTTAAATAGCTGAAGGATATAAACTATTCACAATTAAAATACTACATTGATTTCAGGCAATTTTTAAATAATTGCTGTTGTAATTACACTAAACATTTTTTTGTTGTCGCCTAAAGTATATTTTAGTTTCATATGTTTCACTTGACTGAACATGAAATTGTGTTACTCCATTTTTTTAAAAATTGAAATTGGTGGCATTTAACTTAAGCTAATTCTCTTTTGCTTTCTTTAATTAACTAGGCTAAGGAACATCTCTAATACTGACACATTTATGGTATCATGTATGTAAGCAAACGTTTTAAACACAAAGCCAGTTATTTCACAAGTAGAAGCTTTCTACATAACTAGATTTTCAACTGAATTTAAACATTATTTGAAAACAAGTTAAGTATAAAATACTCACTAGCAGCATTTAAATGATAAAAGGGAGTAAGTAAGTAAGTAAATAAATAAATAAATAAATAGTAGTCTCACCCTCTCAAGAGTTATTTACTACATCATATTATTGACTTAGATATAAAACTTTGAACAGCATATTTGAAGCTTTCAATGGGATATTTTATAATAAAGCCAGTGATTAAATTATCCTCCTATAGGGACCTATATATTATTTAAAAACTTTTTCATTATATACCATTTCCCCATTTATTTCATCTTACATCTTTCAAACTATTTATCAGTATAGAAATTCAACTTGATTTTCTTTGCATAATGATATCTAAACTCCAACGCTGTTTAAGTATCTAAAGTAAGGTACTTAATTTGAAGAATTAATCTGGAAAAAGACTGTCCTCCTGGGATATATTAGTATTTAGCTATAGATATATCTTATAACTGTTGATCTAATGTTTTATTATAATAAATATATGACAAATGATGAAATAAAAGTATATAGGTGTACTAATTATAGAAATCCAAAAACAAACAAACAAACAAAAAAACCCAAACGAGTGAATAGAAAGAAAATTTAAAAAGTATCACTTTAAATGTCAGACTTACTGGGAAGAGAAAGGATGTCCTCTAAAAATGGTTAGACCTGGGTCCTGTATCAATTAAAAACAGCAAAGGATTAAGGAAGATAGGGACCACACATTTTGTTTAAGAAAATTTATAAATATGTTAGAACAGAACATATTTAGTGGTTTTAAGCATGACCTGTTTCTCATCTCCAGAATTACACAGACTTGTCTGACCTGTCACACTCATAGCTCTGAACCACTCCCAGCACAGGAGTCTGTGTGTGTCCTGTATGAAGCTCAAGTCTTTAAGGCCCCAGGCAGTGAGGTGCAGGTTGCAGTGTGTGCTCTCTCCTGACAGCAGGAAGGGACGGGTCTATTCCTGCCAGCCTTCCCTGTACTGCGCCTGTCTCTCAACTCTGCACCTTGTGTACAGAGCCAGCAGGGCAGTTACAACGAGAATAGTTTGATGAAATACTTTCCCATGAAAAGGAATGAAGAAACAGGTACTCTTTTCCTGATAGAGATATATATTTTTTAATTTGAACAAAGTTTATTCTAGGAGCACAGAAATACTACATTGATTTGTTAATTTATGGTTTAAAAAAATATATTTTTTTCATTTTGAGCAACAGAAAACCAAGTCTAGTTGGACCACTGCTTTTAAATGCACAGAGTTTTAAACCATAATTACTTTTTTATTGGAAGTAATGACAGTTTTTTTTTTATGTTATTTAATTTTTGACAGTGCTTCATATGAGAAGTTTCTTGTGATTACCATATTGCTTAACTTAAGCATTTAATCAGATATTTAATTCTGCTTAAACATGGAAAATATTTTTTACTAATATAATTTTTAAAATTCATGATTGATGACCAAAGCAGTATTAACTTACTAGACTAGTTATTTAAAATAATGAATATGACATATATAACCACACAGTATATATGACGAAGCCTGGAAAATAGTTTACTTAGCCTGAAAGTATTACCATATATTTTTTGTGAGTTTATCTCTTTCAAAAAATGGAAGTCAGAAGTCAAGCAATAAGATACCATGTGATTAAATATCAATTAAGGGTTTTTTGTTTGTTTTTTTCTATTTTCTTGCATCCCTCGAAGCATACAAAATCTGAATAGCTTCATTTAATCTCAAAAATACTCAATTATCACTTGTCTCTATGTGAATTACATTCTGTATAAAGTATCCACAGCTAGTTTTTAATTCTGTGCCATACACCTCCTTCTTTCTAAATCGATTAGCAACTGTCTCATTTTCACTTAGATTCTTCTTTGGAAGCACATATTTTAGTTGAACTGTAGCATAGTTAAGAACACAAATTTGGCCAAAAATATATGCGATTTATTTCTTAAGCAAATATGAATACTTATTGAAAATGCATGGAATTATTTCCTCTTTGAGAATGCATATTTTATTGTAAGAAAAAGAACTGAAAGGAAAATAATTATTTAATGAAGCTTTATATCCCAGGGAGTCATTAAAATAATGGCAGTGAGAGAAAAAAAGACTGCCATACTTATATTTAAACTAAATATTTGCTCACACTACTTAAGATTAATTATATTAGTTTCACTGTGTGTGTGTCTCTCTCTCCCCCTCTCTCTTATGTTTCTTTGGCAAAGAAAATGAGCCTTCTAAAATTAAAGCAATATTGATAATTAACTTTTAATTGTTTATAAACCATTATCTATTAAAATGACATGAAACCATTTACGTAAATAATAATAAAGATAAATAAGAAAGTAAGTGTACAATTGCTATGTCAGTTGATGCTAATAATGTCTTCTCTGGCAACTAAGTCAAAAGATAAGTGTTAAGTTTTAGAATTTGATACACTGGGTTATATTTTCCTTATTCTTCTTTATAGACTTTGCTAAAGTAGAAAAATCTCTTGTCCATTTGTTTAACAAATGTGTACCGAGTTACCTATAACAATTCAAATAGTCAAAAACCTTCCTTAAAGGAACACACAGGTCACTGATAAAGACAGACATTTTAAACTGGTAATAAATTTTACCTTGATTTACAGCTTCATTACTGCAGTGTGGTCCGTGGTTCTACAGTGATAGCATCACTTTGGAGTTTGTTAGAAATGCAGAATCTCAGATTCTATCTCAGATTAATGAATCAGGATCTATATGTTAACAAGATCTCCAGGTGATTTATACACACAAGAACCACACTGTTTAGAGTTCCTGTATAAATTCAAAATTTTCTTAAGTGTTCCAGGAATCTTCCTTCAGAGAATTAATCTTACTGGAATAATAGCAGGATCCTGTAATAATACATAACAAAAATGTTCATTATAGCATTGTTTATAAAAAGCTCCAAATAGAAGGAACTTAATTGTATTTCACTCAGGGTAGATTCATTCCATCTAAACTTGAAACTGTTTCCAATGTATATTTATGTCATTGTTCCGTAGTCTTATGGTATCTGGGCAATTTTGTTTAGACATTTTTTAGATTTTTTTTTTTTTTTGTGGGAAGGGGTAACTTAATAATCATAAGGTCAGTTGCTTTTCTTTAGAGTATTTTGCAAAACGTATTATGTTTCCCTTTCAAACCTAAATACCCATCTAGCTATTTCCTTTCCACAGTATCTCACAGATGCCAACTGGTATTAAGCCAACATGTCTCTTTTTTTACTGTCTTTATATATTTGTCTCTGCTTCTTGTCAGAAGTCTCTTTTTCTAATATTAATGTTTTTTATGTCTGTTTGTTTCTAAAAGCTGTCTTTTTTTCTATAATACTATATTAGTGGAAAGATAGATTCATCAGGATGCTAGTGTTTAACACATTAAGGAAGAATAATCATTATTAGTGAGAGATAATTTCAAAAGGACAGTATAAGGACCCACAATATTGTAAGATTTTAGTACATGGGATAATGTGCTCTGTTATTACCAAAAATAGAGTAACATTTTTAGCTAACAGGATACATCAAATGTAAAACCTACGAACAACTACATTTAAGCTATGTTTGCAATGATTATTTATGTGAGAAGGATTTCTCCTCAAATGTCATTATTTCTTTGTAAGTATAACTCACACAAAAGCTTAACAGAAATTTACAATAAGATCCTCAAGTGGAAGGAAGCTAAATGATCAGGAAGACATCTTCCATAAATGCACATTTTTTTTTCTAGGTGGAATGGTAAACATTTTATAGCTTAGTAGACTATCCCAAGGCAGTAGTAATCATAAATAAATAATAAATTAATAATCATAAAACAAATACAATACAGTGTAATGCAATATAATACAAAATAAACAATTAGAATTAGTTTCATTGCTGAGAGAAAAACAAACTGAAATCTCAGTTGATTATAGTTGTTATATGTTTTGACCGTGGATCCTGTGATTTTACTCTGGGTGTTTCCTCATTTCTGGGAATCAAGCTGAAAAAGGTCCTCTTTGGAACATGCTGTCTTATTGGCCAAAAGGAAAAGCCAAAGAATATCTGTAACATTGCCATGATTCTCAAAACTTGTCCTAGATCACATCTTACCCAGTTTGCATGTATTCCACTGACCTAAGCATCTTACTTTTCAATACCAGGTTAAGGGAAACCAGGCACAAACTACTCATAATTCTTCTCTACAATGGACCTTTAATCCACATGTGCATGTTTGCATTCATGATGGTGCAAAAAGTAATGTGATCCACCACATCATCATTATTGATTGATTCCTAGGTTTTCTTTACTCCTTGTCTTATCCATTGTGTTTCATCCTACCTTTTTGTAGCTATATAGATGAGAATGCAAATTGAAAAAATCCAAGTGTAAAGATAATAGTATAAAATGTATTTAATTTGTACTCCTCATGAATACAACATAGACAATTTGAAATTCAGGATAGAAAAACACTCTCTTTCTATAAATTGATATAGGATAACATTAAAGTCTTTTTGTTTGTTTGTTCTTTTGTCCTCTGTTTCTTATTTTCTGTGAAAGCATCCTTCAGTATGTGCACTTAATGTCCATAAACTTTCACATATCTTCGTTTTCAAAGACACAGCTGCACAGTTCTGTGTGAAATAATCACATCTTTTTATATCTATAGTCATTAATCTTTTTTACTTTCTAACCGACTCATCAGATGTTGAATGGTTTTCAAAATCACATTTAGTTTTTTCAAAATAACTGGATGTCCTTTGGAACTTATGTCATGCTTTTGAACTACAGCTGGCTTAAAAAATATGAAGAAAAATGACAGTTGAACAAAAATTTTTAGCTGACTAATATCTCAGTTTTCAAATCTGAGTATTGTTATTTACATATAAGTCTAATGTACTTTTATAATTGATGACTTGAGGGAGGTTTACAATGGAAGTTGAAAATGCATTCTTCTTTCTTGAGACTGACTGTAAAAGCCACAAAGAATGTGAAGACCATAAATGTCACAAAAGCTTTGCAGTTATGTATATTTTAAAAACAAACACTCCTCCTCACATCCACCCCCACGCCCCCCCAAAACAAACAAACAAACAAAAACAGATTTCTTTAAGGGAAAAACAGATTCCTTTAGGGGGAAAAAATAGGCATATTTTCCATTTAAATTGATTGGACTTTTCAAAGTGTCTGAGTGGCCTTGTCATAGTGGCCTTGGCCAAGTGTCTAATCTATTGTAAGTATGAGTTTTAAACAATGCATTGATAAAACCTAAAAGAACAATTGTGGTTATTTGAACAGCCTCTCATGCTTCACTAAAGGGAAAGTTGTTGCACAAACACTATAAATGGATTCTCTTTACCCGCTTATTGGAAGAGATAGCCAGTCACTATCTTTAATAATCCAATATATCTCGATTACAAGATCCACTAGAGAACAATTCTGACTAAGTTCAAGTTCCTGTGGTGAAATTCAATATCTGAAATGCTAACTTATGAAAATTTAAAACATCCTCATTTACTGTGAGGCCATAATAAAAAAGGAAAGGAGAGGAAACCAACATTTATTGTACACATGATATATGTTCTGCCAGGCTGAATAGAGAAATTACATTGTTTGATCTTCTCAAACACTTGTTTTTGAGATGGAAATGCTAAGGATAGTATACCTTTACCAAAGCCCCTCAGTCGTCATGCTAGAGGGACTGAGGACTATCAGGATTGGCTTCACATGTACCTGACTCCAAAACTCACGTATTCCTTTCCCTCGTGATACCATGTGTTCTTCACATAACAAAAATAAATCAAAAACAAAAAAGAGATAAACTGTACAGTTAGTAATAAAAATATATTAGGGTTTATATTTTTTTCATTTTTTCCTGTTGTCTATAATATATAATTATTCTCAGAGTGGAAAGAAGAAAACACATTTACCTGTATTTTACAAAGAAATGTGGAAGTCTTTGAAAAGCAAAAGAAGTATTTCTAAAACCTTGAGTGTATAGAGAACAGAACTCCTCTTATTTTTGCTGATGATTATGGGCCATTATTTCTCTATGTTCATATTTGATCCTTAAACATATATTGATATCCTTCACATTGTTACAAAGGACCACTGTGAAATAGTGATTTCTAGCTCTTGGTATGTGCTGTTTTTCAACTGTATCACAGGTCAGTATAATATTTGCAAAAATGTTTAAATAAAATTAATTTTAATTCATTTTTAAATACACATCTGCTACCACTCTATTTTTGGGTGAGTTATGCTTCAGTTGAGATCCTATTAAAAATAAGTAATTTTGAATATTTCATTTGAAGAGTGAAAACATATAGAGAGGTACAGTACTTAAAAGACTATTTTGAAAGATACTTTCTGTATGTGCATGCAAACTGTAGGACTAGGGTTGATTAATTTGCAAAAGAAGTAGAAAGGCAGACTTCTGTTCATCACAAATAAGACAGAATAGCTAATATTACTAGAAAATTCCAGATATGAAAATAGTTGCTGCAGTACTAAGGAATTATGGTGAACAAAATAGAACAATAGCATGTAACTTTTGAATTCTTACTGTGTTCTAGTCATATTCTAAGCGCTTTACAGGTACTGTCTATTGCATACTTGAAGTTGCTCTGTGGAAAGAATACTCCGCTCATGTTATATAAGAAGACTATGAGTCAAGTTTTATAATTCCAGCTCATTCCATTACTAAATAGAAGCTAGTGTTAGAACCCCAATCTGTTTGGCGTTGGTAGTTGGTACACTTACATCTAAACTGTAATAATTAATTCTGATTTTTGTTTATTGCTGTATCTCATGATTCAACAAAATAATCCATTCTAGCGGTCTGATCATCTCTTCATTATAGAATATTCAATCTTATGCAAAGCGATACCTAGGAAAGATGAGTTTCTTCACATTTGCAAATATCCTTCTTGCATCTCCAGACAGCGAAACTGATGTTCTATAAATTATTTAAACCAGTATTTTCAATTTAATATATTACTGACTTGAAGAAAAGATTTGATACTGTTTTGTTTTGTTTTTAATTATTTTTGACAGAGAGAGAGGGAGTGAGAGAGACACAGAGACAGAGAGAGAACTGAACTGGGGGAACTCCCCAGTTCAGCATATGGATCCGCATGGGCCGGGGCCGGGATTCGATCCTCGGTCCCCGGTGCTGCAAAGTGAGCGCTTAACCCACTGAGCCATCCTGGCTTCCCCTGATACTGTTTTTTAAAATAGGTAGTTTAACTTTACCTATAAACAAGAATCAAGAAAACACTGAATGCAGTGAGGCTGAACTTATATATGTAAATATATTTTCTAAATGGACTCATCTGTGAACTGCCAAATCATACAGAATTTCATTTTTGCTATAATATTAAGTCATGGGCCATTATTTTTTTTTTTTTTAAGATTTATTTTTATTATTTTTGACAGAGAGTGAAAGAGAGAGAAGGGAGAGGGCCCAGAGTAGTCTCCATAGTTGCTATCATTGGTTTTCTACATAGTCGTATTCCATAGGTGGGCATAGGGCTGTGCAGGGCAGGAACTAGGTCGGGAACTCCCACATGGACCTCACCCCAATGAGAACCAAACTGGGGGCACACCCCAGCTAAACATATGGGTCTACACAGGCTAGGGCCATGGGCACACACATGCTGGGGCCAGGATTTGATCCTTGACCCCAAGACTGCAAGATGAGTGCTCAACTAGCTGAGCCATCTTAACATTCCTAATTTATATATTTTTTTAACAAAAATTTTCAAACGTGCTCAAAGTAGAAAGACTTGTCCAGTGAGGGTCCATACACCCATGTGTAACCATCTACTCTACAGAAACTCATACTACTACTACTAACATTCCTACTTACAATTAGACTATACAGTGCAGTTTGCTGAGTTTTGTACTTTTATTTACTCTCAGAATATATTCCAAAAATGGAATTAATTATTCTTACAAACAATTTAAGTATGCATTTAGCAGCATTGGCCTCTCTTTTTAATTTTTAGAGATTATTTTTCTATTTGATTTAATTTTATTTTTATAAGTAAAAACTTTGTGATGTTTCCACTATTTGTTTATATATCTTTTTCATTGTTAAGTTTATTGGTGTAACATTGGTTAGTAAAAATTACATAGGTTCCAGGTGTACCATATATAGTACAACATCTATTTGTTGCATTAGGTATTCATCAGTATTTAAACGCATTAACAAGGTATATTTACAGTAAACTTTCTTTGAAAGATGTTTTCTCTATCCAGTCATCTACTTCTTTTTTAAGCTAAATGTCGATATGAGTTTTTGTTTAATCATTCTAGTTTAAATTTGTTTTGTTTGTTTTTTACAAATAAAAAGAAATACATATATTTGTATCTTCATCTTTTTTATTAAAAAAAAGAGTGCTACTTGTCAACATACTTTTATCCCCACTGCTTTGATCATATTAGTGTGTAGAAATTGTCTCTTCACTTCTTATGGCTGCACAGTAGTCTACTGTATTTATGTAACATAGTTTATTCCTACTGATTAGGTATTTGTGTTGTTACAAATATTACAATTAAAGCCACCGCAGAAAGCTTTTGCATACTTCAGCCAATGTTCCTTTGGGCTAGAGTCTTAAAAGTAGGATTGCTGAGTCAATTACTGCTATTGCCAAATTTCTCTTTATAGTTGTATCATTTTGCATTATCATCAGCAATCTACCAGAAGGCCTGCTTCTTTCCAGCTTGCCAACAATTTTGCCAAAGTGGTCAAGCTTTTGGATTTTGGCAAATTCCATAGTTTCACAGTGATATATCAATATACTTCTAATTTGTATTTCTCATTATTTTAACTTCTATGTTCAGTATATTCTAATTTGTGAAAAATGTCATCATTAAAGCAACTTTCCAAGTTTTAGTCTTTAGCACTCTGTAGTATGTTTTTCTCATCTAATAATTTTTGGTCTGAATTCTAGAATGTATGATATCAAAATTAACTTTGCTTCATTTTTTATTTACATTTACCAAGATGTCTTTGTCATTTGTCATTCACTTTATTTAACAAGACATGTTTCTGGTTGTCTTAGTTCATCTGGGCTACTAACAAAATACCACACAGACTGAGTGGCTTATAAACATCAGAAATGTATCAGTCACCATTCTGGAGGATGGAAGTCTGATATCCAGGTGCCAGGATGGTCAGGTGACAGCCCTCTTGGGGTTGTAGACTTGTATTTGCACATGGATAAATGGCAAAGGACCTCTCTGGAATCTCTTGTAAAAAGGCTATCAGGGAGTTATGCTCTTGCTTTGCAGCTCCAGGAACTGAGGATCAAATCCTGGCTCTGGCCTATGCAGAACCATATGCTGAACTGGGGTGTGTTTCCTGTGTGGGAGGCCCCCAGTTTGGTTCTTGCTCCCTGGTCAGCCCCTATCTTGAGGAGGTGTGCCTCCCATGTGGAAAACTGCCAGCCCAGTTCCTGCCCTGTGTGGCCCCTGCCTACCTGTTTGGAACAAATCCATGTCAAAAACTGATGAGGTACAACTATGAAGACTGTTCTGGTCCCTCCCCCTTCTCTCTATCTCTCTCTGCCTCTGTCTCTCTCTACCTCTGTCAAAAAACAATAAAATAAAATCTAAAAAAAAAAAGCCAACCATTCCGTTGGTAAGGGATCTACTTTCATGACCTAAGCACCTCCCAAAGGCCCCGCTTCCTAATCCTCATCATCTTTGGGGGGTTAGGATTTTAACATGAATTTTGGGGGAGTGAGGAAGCTGGACACATGCATCCAGACTTTGATACATGCATACACCATACAACTGTACTATGAGTTTCTAGATATCAAAGCACTGTTGTTCTATCTATATCTGTGGGCAGAATGTTTGTTTTGATGCTTTCTCATGAATGAACTCAGCACCTGAGTGAATTTTTCTGATTCATTGGTCTTTTTGAGATACATTCACTCAAATTTCCACATTAGTTGATCCTCTCTTTCTGGGGGTAAATAATTATTGAGGATTTTTTGTTTGTTTGTTTCTATAGTGATTTACCTATAGAATTCTCTTTTCATTGCTTTCAGATATTTATATTGAAAGCTATTTATTATGCATACAATCTAATGCTATTGATAATTGGAATAACTCATTTGTGGTTTTGAGGGATATTTTTCTTCCTCTTCAGCTATTCTCATTCATCTGCTTGATTTCCATCATGCATGTTGGGGTCCAAATATGAACAGAAGATGGGACTTTTCAGCAATAATAATTGTTGATACCTCTGATATCATTTGACCTGATCCCTTGTAGAAAAGTATAAGCTTGGATAGTCACCTTGGCTACGTCATTTTTAAAAATGGTGTTATTTGAAGAAGAGTAATGACTACCCTTGTCCTAGGAAATTTTATTTGGTATTGTATAAAACTGGCTTTTCTGTTTGTAAATGGGCACAATGCCACCCGAACAGATGGATTCCTGAAAGAATAAGAACAAGCAGCATGTTTGACAATTATGTGCTAGATGAGTATCCAAGAATACAGAAGTATGTGGATGGCTAGTTCTTAATGCTGAACTTAAATGACACTGATATTTTTTTGCTCAACATTTGAACATTGAAAACTGCAGCTTAATTGCAATGTACTTTAAATTTCACCTTTGAGAATCCATTGTCAATATCTAAAGCTTCACACACAGTGTTTTAATATATCCTGTATATATAGGTAACCTCTGAATTTAACATACCTGCATTTTTATAAAACTGTAGGTATATATATATATTATCCTTTCTGTATATTTAAAGGTATACTTGAAAACTGGTCATGTTTAGTAATATGATGCTTGGTTATGTTTTCATTTGCCATACTCATCCATGGCAAACATTTCTGTGTAAATACAATTTTATATTATGCACCCCACAGAAATTCATTTTATGCACTTTCTTCTCTTAACTTACTTTTGGGTCACATGAGCATTCAGATTAGGCAAGCTAAACTATATGAGAAAGCCAGTAAAATTTTAGAGAAATTGTTACACTAAAGCTCGCTTTTCAATGTTGACAAAATATGTATTTATAGCTGTTAAGACCCCTGGGACTTTTCTAGGCACGTGGGCAATGTTCGCGAACAAAATAGTAAAACCCCTCGCCTCTTTGTTGTTTGTCGCTTTTTTGTTTCGTTATGTCAGTAATGTAGGCCCTTTTCACCTGAAAATTATTGCAACATCACTTTTTAGTGGAGTAAGGAATGATGTGAAATATTATTAATGCAGGAGAGGAGTCGCTCACAATTTTTGTGGACAAGCGGAAGCTGAGCAAACGATCTGAAGGAAGTGATCCCAGCACCAATAGCTCCTCCGTCACCCTGGAGACGCTGCATCAGCTTGCCGCCTCCTATTTCATTGACAGGGACAGCACCCTCCGCAGGCTTCACCACATTCAGATCGCGTCCACTGCCATCAAGGTATGAACGGGGTTGCCCCCAATTTATCGCATACCATTATTCTTCCTGTCTCTGAAATCTGTGCAGATACGAGGGCTGTTGGGAAAAAATCGAGCCGTTGTTACTATAGCAAGAACAGTTACATGGCTGGATACTTTCTGGAAAGCCCTTGTATTTGCATATCTCACGCATTTCAATAATTGTGTTCTGAAAATATTTGAAAGTTTTCCCTTGTGAGTTATATAATATACTTAAGACGAAACTGTGTGTACCTTGATTGAATTTTTTTTTAACTTGATACTTGAGTCAAAGTTTTTCATGGTCAAACATTTATTGAAATACACGCAAACTGTGTAAGTTTATTCTAGGATACAGAATACACTCTCACAAAGTGTCCATGGGCAAAGTCTTGTTTCAAAAACACTGATTTTTTTTTATTTGATAAATCTTCATATTTTAGTTTATGCATTCAAAAGTATTCTGAGAAGAGGTTTTATTAGACTCAAAGTAGTTAGTGACACAAAAATCATTAAGAACTTCTACTTTGAGCAGTATTTTCCCCCAGTGTTTTTAAAATACAATTAAGTACAAGTATTTGGTTATAAGTTTTTAGAAGTCAAGATACACCATCACCTAAAACCAGTGGATAAACTCAGTGTGTTCACTAAAATCCTTTGCTTCTAAATATGCTGAGGTTGACTTTACCAAAGTTGAGAGGACAGAACAATAAGGTTCTTTTAATTGGAGAGAAACAAAGAAAAAGGAAGAGAGATAGAGTGTGTTTTCCCAAACAGTAGACTTTCTGACATTTCTCTGGCAATTTACGTCAATGGCCATTGAAATATTCACAGACAAAAGAGTTAGCTCAGTGTAATAGTGAGGTCCTCTACTAAGTTAACAAGCAACATAATAAAATATGAAGTACATTTCTTTGTGTTGCAACTCCAACGTTTCAAAATTAATGTGAAAAGCAGTCATCAAATATATTTTATCGTTTCATACGTTTAAAATGATATGTATTTTTGGTCAGTTAATTGAAAAGTTAGTACTTCAATATGTGGAAAGGCTATGTAAAATTAGCCCAACATATATATTTTGTGCATGATATACAGGAAAGAATAAAAGGTGATATAGAAATATCTTCAGCTTAAAGGTTATGCAAATAATACTGCCCTTCAATATTGCCAGCAGGTGAGGTTGGGAAAACTGTTTGTAATATAAATTACACAGGTTTAGTTAGTTTACTACTGACTGTAGGACTTATATTATATTGAGTAACCAAGTATATAAATAATATTTATGCTGTGTAGATAGAAACGTTGCCAGCAAGAAAGATGTTTTAGTTAATTTAGAAGTATTGTAAGGTAGGCTATTATTGGGGATATTTACCTTGAGGATGCTTAAGATAAATAGATTTTTTTTTTAGAAATCAATTTTAGTGATATAAGCAAGAACTTAAATTATATTTTCTAATAGAAGACATCATTGTTGTGGGTTTATTATATGGTTATTGATTTTTTTCTCAGCACCAAATAGAATTGTACAGTAGAGTTTTTATGCACATAACAAGAAATACTCATTCACAGTTTATGTCAAGACTTAATGGATATTTGTAGTTACGTACTGTCTTCTCCCACAAGGGACATTGTGTCATGAAATCTACATGGTTTAGTGGTGGAACCTACTGAAAACAGACATGGTTCTTAGACCCTGGTGATACTACTAGAAATGAAAAGGCTTCCAGAACCTGATAATCTGACTGTGGGATTGAATGGAGACCCAAAGAAGAGTGACTTCTCTGTGTAATCTAAAAACAGGTCTGGGGAAGAGAAACGAACAACCTAGAATGTAGTAGTGTCAATGGCCTCACTTTGAGAAGGCTAAAGGAAATGCTTATTACTATTAACAGTGGGAAAGAATTCCGGAAATATTTTACACTATGTGTGGGGTGGCCAGGGAAGGGAAAAGTGGGGCTTTAGATCAAGAAGAGAAAGTGGAGAAGAGTATGAAAATGATACAAGGGTGGATTGTAAAGGCTAATAGAGTCATGTGCCACTTATTTTTTCAGTCAATGAAGGACTGCATTTAAGACAGTGGTGCCTTAAAATTGTAACAGAGCAAAACTTCCTCTTGCCTGAAAATGTTGTAGCCATCACCAAGTCTTAGCACAATGCATCTCTTACATTTTTGGCAATGTTGGTCTAAACAGCCTCCTGTGCTGCCAGTCATGAAAAGTATAGCACATACAATTACAGTCATAGGTGATACCATCTAGGATTGTGTGAGTCCACTCTGACTGCACAATGACGGCATTGCCTCCTCAGGCATTTCTTAGAACATATCCCCATTTTAATTGGACCGTGACTGTCTCAGGCAACAACATGGCTAAGAAGATAGTTATGTAAGTAAGTAGAAAGTAAATGATTGGGTTGGAGGGTGGAAAAGGAGAGGCCAACCAGATCTTTCAGGATTTAGAGTAGAAATGACTGGAGTTCTCTTCTAAGACAATTGTCATTTCAAGTGACTCTTGAATCTCTGGCTCAAAGTCAGCTGCAACCTAAGAGCTTCCTGGAAATGTTCTGTGCTGAAGTATATGCATTGGTGTGTGCACTTGGGAGGTCAACAGGCCCATTGAATTGCATGAACACTTCTACGTGCCTGTGCATTTTTCTCGGGAGAGTATTCTTTATTTTCATTGGTTATTAAACATGTCCCTACACAGATAAAAGGGGTCTCTTGTCAATTATAGGTTAAGAAGAACTGAGAGTGTGGGAGGAGGGGTTTGAAGATGGAACCCAAGACATACGACTACTGAAATCCTTTATATTCAAATATATCATGCAAAGCAAAGTACTTTTATAATATATTTGATATCAACAGCTTCACTCCTTTACTAAATCTCTAAAGAGTCATTCATGGTTTTTATAGTTTAAAGATTCAAACTAAATATATCAAGATACACATTTTCTTTGATTAGGTAATACACTTTGTGTTTTAGGTCCCAGATATTAGGTATTTCATTTCTTGAACAAATTCACAGAATTTAGGAGACAGAGTATTGTTTAAAAGTAAAACCAGGGGGAAGTCGGGATGGCTCAGTGGGTTAAGCGCTCACTTTGCAGCGCCGGGGACCAGGGATCGAATCCCGGCCCTGGCCCATGCGGAACCATATGCTGAACTGGGAGCTCCCCCAGTTCAGTTCTCTCTCT
>PVKE010010942.1:0-41344 GCA_004027555.1 Craseonycteris thonglongyai
CTATAAAACATGTGACCTAGAGGCTTGCTCATGGCATAAGGAATTTATGATGGGTGATTTTTTTTCTAAGCTCCTTCTTACATTTTAAAAGATTCCCTTAAAGACACTTGACCTGAAATTCTCCAGGAACACTGACACAATGTAAAGTAAAAACATCTGATGTGATTATTGGAGGATTCAAGTTCTTCAAATCAAAGAAGATCTTCAAATAAAAGGCCCAACTTTGCAAAGGTTGAATCTATGACAAAAAATTCAATAAATTAAAGTATCTCACTATTGAAATTATATTTTGAAAATGATGGTTAATTTTAGAAACTTTATTGATCTTTGAGTTCCTGCAAATGCTCTAGTATTACAAAAGTAAACATTGAATAAAATTCTGGTAACAAAATATACCGTTTATCATTTGGATTAGCAATGTTTAGGTCATATTTTTTCTTCTGCACATATTTATCTCTAAAGAGTTCATACAAAAGATGATTTTTATCATTTTTTGCTCAAGAAAACTTTTTATTGCAAGTGAAAACTGAAAATAAAAACTAAAAAAATTCAGGTTTACATTTTTAACTGAGCCTACACTAAACTTTTTTGATTAAAGCATTATTTAACAACATTTCATATATAATCAGTTTTTGTTACCCACCTTATTTTTGTTTGTTTGTTTGCTTGTTGTTTGTTTTTTCTGAATACACAACTTCTGTGTTCAAACGACTTCATGTCACAGATTAAGCAAAAGGACAGTTTCCCAAATGGCAAGACTCTCTTTGGCTCCAGGGAATTTTCTACTAAATGTGTAGTAAGACATTGATTATGGTCAGAATTCTCCAGTTACAAAAACTTTCTTTTTCTGTCTGGATCATATTTTTATCATACCATGTTTCATTAAAGGACCTCGACAAGACTCTAACACTTTACAAAATGAAGTCCAAATTTAATAACATGGTTCTCGAGGCTTCCAGCATGGCACCTCATCACGTGTGTTCACTTTACTTGCCCTGCGAGTCAAACCTCATCTCCCATTCCAGTCCAGTCAGTCTGCTACATTTATGTTGATTTCCCCCTCAGACCCAGCATTCATGCTGATTTCCCCCTTGGAACCTAGGCTGTCCCATACTTGGTACCCACTCACCTTTTCACACATCTGATCAGTCCATGGTTCAATGAGAACATAGTGTATCAGGTGATTCACTGGGCATCCTGGGAACAGAGGTGACTACAACAGGTCCGTCTTTGAGGAATTCACAGGTTAGGGTGGAAACGGACATGTCAACAAATACTATGTAAAATAATGCAGCTTAATAAGGGAATTCAAGATTTAATTAAGGAAGAAACTTATTTAAGGAAATATACAACCAGAAAAAGTAATAGTTGATTTGAACCTTGAAGGATAAGTAGTAATCTACAACAAACATTTGAATTTTGCCTAAGTTTATTAATATATATTTAAGTCTTCAAAAATATTTGTTAAGCAAAAGAGCTAACAAGATGCTGCTAGTGTTGTTGTTGTTGTTTTTAATACAGTTTTCTTTCCCAACTTTTATAACAGCTTTATAAAGTTCGTAAGGCTATCATGCTGTACAAGTAAAATGCAGATCCAAAGGAAGTTGACCCAATAAATGGAACTCTGAAACCATATTCACACTCTGGCCCTAAGGTCTTTTTTTTTTTTTTTTCTACTCTAATTGTCTTTTGAACTTCCTGACTGATCCTATCACAAAGTGAAGTCAGAGCAGATACTCAACATAATTATTTATTGATAAGGTGAGGCATATAACTTTGATGCCAAAATTTTAATACAGATTTTCCAAACACTCCAGCAACTCCTAAACTGAGCCATTATCCCTTTTAAATTACTCCCTGGCCATTTTTCTCTATTCTTCCTCAGTCGGGGCTCAACTACTTGCCTGTGTGAAAACAAAAGCATGTAAACTTTAAGCAGCTAGTAGTGCCCAGTGCTGAAGATTCTCACTCCTGACCTATTATTGTCAGACAAGTTTAGAAGAAGTGAGAGGAAGAGAAAAGTCCACATCCCTATGGGAACTTCTCAGAAGCCTTTCCTTATCTTTTGAACAATATACATACTACGAACTACTCTGCAAGTTGTCTCTGCAGCCCTAGTACGTGGTGTGAGACCTTTTGGGGGTTCAAGTGTTACTTTCAGAGATTCAAGGCCATAACAGGGATCCTAGTTTCTGTGACTGTATGGTCTCTCTAGAGTTACTGTCTTCCAGAAGGAACTGAAACTCTTTGATTCACTGTCAAGGTTTCCCAGGTCTCTATCCATAAGCACATGTGAGATGGAGGACAGGCAAGTCGAAGGGTAGTAACTGGGAGATGGGTTCACTTTTCCCTTTCAAAGATGTTCCTGAAACTCTCCATTGACCTGTGTGTGCCTGGAAATGATAAAAGGACATTCCTGAGAGGGCTGATGTATTTTGCACTGAGTATTCTCAGGTGCTTTCCGTGAATGACTCAGTCTAGGGTGCGCTGCATAGATGCTAGTTCAGAGGAAGGGAGATAGAAAGCTGTAGTTTGCTCAGCAGGAGTGTGCTTGTTTGAAACAGGCTGAATAATGCTTTTCTGGAGGTGACTTGTTCACGGAGAAGCCAGGGAGTGGGAGTCAGGCTCTGTGACTCCCGATACCAACATAGAACAGATATGGGCAGGTGAATGAACTGCTCAGGGCCTCAGTTTCTAATCTGTTACTCAGGAAAATTACTGCTCATTTTACCCATTTGACTGTAGTGGTGGGGAAGATCATGCACAAAATCAGGTTGACTACTATTTATTGAATGTGTGATGAAGGGAGAGTGCGTGAAAATACTTAGGCATTAGAGAAGGTGCTCGAAGAAAAAAGAGATTGTTCAACCCATGCTTAGTGTCTGGTGCTGAGGATACAGTAGTAAATAGATGTGTTCTTGCCCTCAAGGGCTCACATGGTAATTTAGGAGATAGACACCAAATAATTAAATTGCTCATTTCATTATGCAATTAAAATTGTGATAAGTATACAAAAGAAAATTATGGTACTACAAGAATATGTAAGAACAGAACAAGATTTAGTCTAGTCTCAAGAAAAGATTCTGTATGGGAGCAGTGGTTAACTTGAATTATGAAAGATGAAAGGTAAAGGTGAAGTCAGAAAGACGTGGGAGGTGCTGTTTAGGAAAAGGCGATGCTGTAGGCAAATGTCTATGAGGCAGGAAGCACATGGCATGAATGTGGAATTGAAAGCAGTTGCTAGAGCTAGAACAGTAAGAACTAGGGACAAAGAGGGTGGTAATAGATAATGCTGAGAGATAGATGGGAACCAGCTCATACCGGGTCTTGCAAGCCAAGGTAAAGATTTGAAATATGTGTGTGTATATATATATATATATATATATATATATATATATATATATATATAATATAATTTTTTTAATATGTTGACTTTTTCCAAAATTTGTTTCAAGTTTATTTTGTTGCTTTTGACAGAAACAGAGAGGCAGAGAGAGAGAAGAGAAGAGGGAGAGCCTAGAGCAATCTGCATAGTTGTACGTCATCACTTTTCGACATGTTTTCATTCCACACAGGTGAGTGGGGGGCGGGAAAGGGGGCACAGGGTGGGAACAGGACTCAGGGCCTCCTGCATGGGAGGCATGCCCCAGTTCAGCATATGGGTCCTCATGGGCCGGGGCTGGGATTTGATCCTTGGTCCCTGGGGCTGCAAAGCGAGTGTTTAATCACCTGAGCCATCCCAGCTTCCCTGGATTTGAAATATTTATCTATATAAGAATGATAAATCTTTACAATCTGTGAATAAGAGAAAATATTTGCAAGTATGTATCTGATAAGGGGTTAACTTCTAAATATATGGAAAACTCTTACAACCCAATAGTAGAAAATAATAAACAAATAAATAAATAGATTAAGGTCTTAAACAGATGTGTCCCCAAAGAATTCATACAAATGGCCTACAGGTATAAGAAAAGATGCTAAGCATCACTATTTTTAGGGAAATACAAATTGAAACCACAATGAGATAGCACCTCACATTGGTAGAGAAATTGGAACCCTACTGATGGGAATGCAAAATAATGTAGCCATCATGGAAAACAGTATAAAGGTTCTTCAAAAATTAAAATAGAACTGCTATGTAATCCAACTATCCCACTTCTGGGTACTTATTGAAAATAATTGAAACCAGATCTTGAGAAGATATTAGCATTCTCTTGTTCATTGTAGTACTGTTCATATTAACTAAGATGTAGAAACAATTCAAATGTCCAATGGATGAATGAATAAAGAAAATATGGTATATAAATACAATGGAATATTATTCAGCCTTATAAAAGCTTTATAAAAGAATGATACCTGTAATACGTGGCAACATGGATGACCGTTGGAGGACGTTATGCTACATGAAATAAGCTAGTCACAGAAGGACAAATACTGCATGATTCCACTTAGATGAGGAATGTAAAATAGTTAAACATATAGGAGTATAGAGCAAAATGGTGGTTGCCACAGGTTGGGGAAGGAGGAAATGGAAAGTTTTTGCTCAACGAGTTTCAGTTATACAAGATGAATAAGTTCCAGAGATCTGTACAACACTGCAACTACAGATAACGGTACTCTGTTGTACACTTAAAAGTCTGTTAAGAACATAGATGTCAGGGGGATGGCTCAGTTGGTTGAGTGCTCACCTTGCAGCCCTGGGATCCAGCCCTGGGATCAAGTCCTGGCCCCAGCTCATGCGAACCCATATGCTGAACTAGGGTGTGCTTCCCATGCAGAAGGCCCCTGGCCCAGTTCCAGCCCTGTACAACCCTGCGCCCACCTGTATAGAATGAAACTGTCAACACTGATGACATACAACGATGGAGACTGCTCTGGGCCCGTCCCCTTCTCTCTCTGTTCCTCTCTGTCTCTGTCAAAAGTAAATAAATTTCAAAAAAGAACACAGATGTCATGTTAACTGTTCTTACAACAATAAAAGAAAAAAAAATTAAGACAAAACAAAAATTGGGAATTCTTAAAATGGTTTTAATGAGAATGGAATGATCAGAATATTTTTAAAACATCACACTGAATGCATGGTGGAGAATGTATCACTGAGGTGTAAGAGTACCTGAAGGGACTTCGGAAAGGATGTTTGAAAACAGACCCAGTTTTTTCCTGCTATATGACAGGAATCCAGTCTACATTCTGGGGGGTCCTCTAGGGACTGCCCTCTTGAATATACTCTGAAATTTTTGTCCTCTTATGCAGATCTTATCAAACTTAACTTTTCTATATTCTGTTCTTTCCAAATCTCTGTATGAAAAAAAATACATATATGTATATACACACACACACATACATATACATATGAATATATATATATATATACATATACATACAGAGATTTTGAAAGAACAGAACATCGAAAAGTTAAGTTTGCTAAGATATGCATATATATATATATATATATATATTTGAAATAATAGTGATAGGTGGTAAGCTAACCTTCCCAATTAATATAGCTGTATTTTAACAGTTCCGTAAACATATTTTTCTGATTAAACATTAAGAAAATATAATCTAATTGTAGAGATAAGTTAAAGATATTAAATGATAACACATAGGGATATAGCTAGATATAGATAGATAGATAGATAGATAATATCAATTAATACACATACATTTAGCTTCAAGAAGCAGAAATCCCACATAATAAGAAGTCTAAGTTGGTTAATTTGCTGATTCCTTGTTATTTTAAGGACGTAATTATTTTCTGTTTCTTCCCACTCTGCTGTCCTCAGCATTTGGCAAGCTCTCTTAATGTTCATAAGCTGGATGTACCATATTTGCACACACCCTGTCAGTCCAGAGCCAGAAAAGGTGTTTATCTCTTCTAGATTCATCTTCTTGAGTGATAAGAAACCTTTCTCAGGAGCCGCCTAGCCAACTTTATGTGTGTCTCATACTAAATTATTCACAGGAGAATGAAATTTCTATTTGTTAATTTAATTACCTTAAACATATTAAAATTCTCATCCTGGGACTGGAATTGAAGGCAGGCTTCCTTGAAGCAAGAGGCTTTGGTGAGTTACGAGATGCGATTAGGATCTGTTATTAAAGGAAAAGAGGAAATAGCTTTTGGATGTGAGACCAAGTTTCTCATCACATATAAAAATTAAAGGTAAAAGAGGCTGGGATGGCTCAGTGGGTTAGGCGCTCACTTTGCAGCCCTGAGGACCGGGCATCAAATCCCGGCCCTGGCTCATGCGGACCCATATGCTGAACTGGGGAGTGCCCCCAGTTCAGTTCTCACCGGGGTGAAGACCCCGGCCCAGTTCCTGCCCTGTGCAGCCCTGCACCCACCTGTGGAATAAAACTATGTGGAAAAACCGATGATGTTCAACTATGGAGACTGCTCTGGGCCCTCCCCCTTCTGTCTCTTTCTCTTTCTCTGTCAAAAATAATAAAAAATCTTTAAAAAAACAAAAACAAACAAACAAAAATAATTAAAGGTAAATCACAAAACAATTGAGCAAATGAAGATCTCAAAGTGTTTTCTTTAGACCTGCAGCATCAACACTATCTGTGAGCTTGTTAGAAATGTAAATTCTAAATATATATGATAGTGGAAGGAGAACTGACTCTGGGTAGTGAACACATAATTCAATTTTTGATGATGTACTATATACTTGCCCACTTGAAACCTATATATTTATAATACTAACCAATGTCACCCCAACACATTTAATTAAAAAAAGAAAAGAAATGTGAATTCAGTATTCCAACACAGGATATACTGAATCAGAATGCTTGGTAGTGGGCTAAATAATGTGTTTTACAAAGCTTACCAGGTGATCATGATGCATAATAAAGTTTGAGAAGCTTATTTTAGAGTTAGAGAATGTACTGGGAGGTTTAATGACACTAATCAAAGGGTAGAAAATATGAGGTAGGAGTATGGGAAATTCGACAGACCAATTGCAACACAGGTATTATAGCACATCTAGTAAAGGAGACATTTTTCAGGGAAGCAATTTGCTATCTTCTAAGTCATATGACCTTTCTTGTCTTACCAGTAGAACCAATCCTGGCTATCATAATAAGGCAAATGGATAAAGATAAAAAAATACCTTGCAAAAAACTATATGAGAAAAACATAATAAATAATTCATTGGGAACAGTGCACTGGCATGAAAGAGTTTGAGTAAGTATAGAATTTGGGAAATTGAAAGTGAATTCTGGAACATTAATATGAAAATGAAGACAATGAATGTCTGTAAGGGAAGTTATTTTACAGATCTTGAATAACATAGGTTCTATCTCTGGACACTTCCAGAATACTGACCTAAAAAGAACATTTGATTCAGCGGCAATAGCCAGAAAATAAACCTACGTGGAGATTTCTATTCTCGAAGGGAAATACTTTTGTGAAGTTGAACTGTGGAGGAGAGGATAAAAGTTTTCTTATACATTCTTCCTTTGCAGGCATACACATGGAAGCCATACACCTCCTACAGATGTTGCTGAAAGTAACATGTAAGGTCAAAGTGTTTTAAATATGAAGTGAGGGAAATAATAACACATAGTTATGTTCATGAATGCTGTCCCAAGTAGGTCATTTGGAAAAGAAATCTGGGGACTTCCTCTGCCTTAGCACATCCCAACGTTGTGACCCACTCAATCTAACCATGAAAGACCAGATTTAAAAGAGAGGAAAAGGGGAAAATGGAGTTCACTAGAGGCTTGTAAATACTTATGAGGTAAAAGAGAAAAATCAGCTAGGCTTCATGTAATAAGAATAATCATTTCCAAAGAGTGCTTTGGCTAGACTCAACCCGATTCAAAATGAACTGTAGGAAATTGTTGCCTATGACCTTGACATTTTCTTTGGGCTTTGACTTAAGCAGTGGTTCCCAAATGTTAGTGGGCATCAGAATCACCCAGAGGACTTGAACAAAAGCACAGCTTCTCATTCAGTAGGCCTGTCTTACCAAGTTAGAAATTCTGTTAGTTCAGGACCACTTAGGTACTATTTAAAATGTTTGAATGTTTGGTTTTGTTTTGCTTTTTTGTATTTCATTTATATTTTATACTCCCCTCCATATCAAAACCAACACATTCACTCACTCACTCACTCACTCACTCACTCACTCACTCACTCACATCATGAGACCTAGATATTGCTCCACAGTCCAGGAATCCTGAGTTTATTGGTGCTGAAGACAGCCAAAATGGTACCAGGCTTGTTACCTATCACGCCAACCACCCAGTACACTTAAAATATTAGAAGAGCAGAGAGGCCCACAGGTGTGATGATTCTTCTTTGTTTACCAAACAGAGAATGGGAGCTTCTTAAAATTCAAATTAGAATATAGGTATAGTATTGGGAAGCAAGTAAGAAAAGAAAGTCAAGCCAATACTGAAAATTAGTTTGTTGATATTAAAGTTATAGAGAATAATATGAGATTGTAACCGAAAAAATTGAGTACTGAAGTCCTAGAAATAAAATTGACTAATAATATGAGATGTTAGTGTATCATTATTTTTAAAAGGATGGTTAATTTTACCAAAAATGGTTGAAGCTGGACTAATTTAAAAAATGGACAAGGATGAAGTTATAGTCATTCTTTTTAAAGTTGTGATCTTGAAGATTTTTTTATTTGAAAGTAAAACAGTATTTAGTTCAAGAACTGTATGAACAGTACCCATTAAAAACATATATACATTTTTAAAATAAAAAAATTGAATGATATTTTCTATAGTCTTACTGTACAAAGATAAGTATTAATATTCTGCTGTATTTTAGTCTTTTTCCTAAGCATCACTTTTCTATAATTTTGATACATAATTTATATATGTAACTTTTTACAGTACTTCCTTTCCTAAATATTGTAACGTGTGTTTTCCCATTATTACAAATAATTTATTAGCATTTTTAATGCCTACATACATATTCATAGAGGTGATAAATTATAATTCACTTATATTTCCTTTACTGTCACTTTTCTTCCTCTTTCACATAGTACCTTTGTACATAAAACTTTCTCTGTATATATAGTTTTAACTTTCTCTGTACTTAGGATGATTTCCTTTGGGTTGATTCCCAGATTTAGAATTACTTGTCTAAGGTTTGAAAATTTAAAAGACCTTTTCTATATACTATCAAATTATTTTCTAAAGGGACTGTAACATTTTTCTCTTCCACCAGAAATATATTACATCCAGTATTGAGTATTCTAAAATAATTTTATCTCTGCAAATTTGGTAAGAAAAAAATTATATTTTGTTTATACTTTAATTTGCATTCCCTTGTTTGCTAATGAATTGAATGTTCTCATGATTATAAATAAGATATATATATATTTTTTAATATTATTATACTTTATTGTTAAATTTAATGGGGTGACATTGGTTGGTAACAATTAGATAGTTTCCCGATGTACAACTCCACATCACATCACCCATGCATCGCATTATGTGCCCAGCTCCCAGAATCAGGTCCCCCTCCAACCCCATATATCTGGTGCCCACTCCCCACTCCCTCCACAACTCTCCCTTCCCCCTCCTCCCTCCTCTCCAGGTAAACACCAAACCATTGAGTGTGTCCATAATGCTGGTGCCCTCTCCCACCTAATATATATTTTTTGATATGCATTTTCTGCTGCCACTTAATTCAGTTAACATTCAATTCATATACATATTAAAAAAATATGAGTAAGATTTCTGAGAACTAATACAATAAAATAAAACCTGAAAACATATAAAACACTTTAGTTGATGTTAGAGAACCAAGTGTTATATACAGAATAACTCATAGTTTTTAATTTCATGGTTTTTTTAATTGTTAAATTTATTGGGGTGACATTGGTTGGTAAAAATTACATAGGTTCTTGCATATGATCTACATATCAACATCAAATGATTTTGTTTTTTCCTTATGTGATCAAACTGAAATTGAAAGAGTGTCTAAATGTCCAGAGGAAAACTAAATAATGGCTCCAAACATTTTACTGTCCATTAGAATGAATACATCTATCAGTCAGTTGCTTACTAAACATTACCTGGAAGAAAGGCTATTGATCATAGTAGGTTTTTAAATTTCCTTTGCCCTGGGAAAGGTGATTGAAAAAGTGTCAAAAAGGGCAAGGTAGCACCTGGATATAAACTGCATCTGGAAACCTCTTTTTTTCAAGATTCATTCTTTGGAGGAAATACTTCATCTTGGTCAACAAGGCAATTTATCTCCAGGGCTATTGACAAAGGCCATAAATGTATGCTCATTATTCTTGTTCTGTCAACAGCCTTTGACGTTTCTATTTGGCCCATCATAGATCAGTCATAGGGAAACACAAGGTAAGTGACTTCCTTCCCCTTAAGTTCAGAAACTCCAAATGTCTCATAAACTAAATTTTTTACAATTTAGTACTGTTATCATTCTTCCTCAAGAACTGTGTCACAGTTAATACCACACATACATGTTATATTTAGAAGATTTTTTTGTTTGTTTAATAAGATGCCATGATGATGTTCTATATAAGGTTCTCTGCTTGATTCATTTATATTTAAAAACATTTATATATTTTATTTTATGTATTTATTTTTTAAGATTTATTTTATTGATTTTTGACAGAGAGAGACAGAGAGAAGGAGGAGGGCCCAGAGCAGTCTCCACAGTTGACATTAGTTTTCCATATAGTTTTACTCCACAGGTGGGCACAGGGCTGTGCAGGGCAGAAACTGGACCGGCAGCCTCCCACATAGGTCCCGGCAAGAACTGAACTTTGGGCACACCCAAGTTCAGCATGTGGGTCCACATGGGCTGGGGTCTGGATTCGATCCTTGGTCCCCAGGGCTTCAAAGTGAGCGCTTAACCTGCTGAGCCATCCCAGCCCTCCCTATATATTTTAAATGAATACAAATTTAAATAATCATGCACAACTTTAATGTCCATGGTTCTGGAATGATTTTATTTGCATCAATTTATTTGTACCAGTGATGTAGAGTTTTTCTTAGAAAAGTGAGAGCAGTGCTGATAAGGAGAGAAGAATTACTTTATAAAAACTCAAAGCCAAAACTCTTCAAAAAAAAAAAAATTCTTTCAACATTACAGTATCTATGTTCAGTATAGAAGTGATTGTGTGTAGCTATTCTAAAATTTCTATCTTCTTTTTCTGTGTGTCAAGTAGAGGGTATATGAATAATTTAAATTACAAACTCCCACTTTCCCACATCTCCTTTGCCCACCCCTTCTGCCAGTTCGCCTCTTCACTGTTTATTGTCTCCAGGGAATCTTAACGGATTTAGTTTCCAAAAGCTCATTCTCTTAAAGGAATATTTCTCTACCTAGCGCTCATGCACCAGGGCCACTTGGTCAGGTCTGAGACAATTTTAAATGTTCACAACTGAGGGTACTTCTGGCATCTAGAGAGTAGAGGCCAGGGATGGAGCTAAACATCCTGCAGTGTACAGGACAGCCCCAACAACAAAATATCCAGCCCTAAGTGTCCATAGCGCCAAAGTTAAGAAACTCAATGCTTGAGTAAGTGATACAGACTGACCAGATGCACCATTTTAAATGTGACAGAAAACAATGGTAATGTGCTGGGGTAGGGTCAGCCTAGTCTCACTGGACTAAATTCCCATTTGAATCAGGACAGTACTGTTGCTTGCTGTCCTGTTTAAAATGGTACATCTGGCCAGCCTAGCAAGTGAGGACACTATGCAAGGACAAAATAAATGGGAAGAAAATTTATTTGTCCCCTGCAACAGTCTAGAAAAAAGATTCATTTGGATGGGAAGGGAGATAGGACAAATGGAAAGAAGCAAGTTAAACATAGAGAGCCTCAGGGTGGCAGAGAAATGCAGTTTCTCCACCTCCATTATATGACTCATAAGTTGGGAGGGTCCCAGGAAGAGAGGGGATGGCTGTATGTTTTATGAGGGCAGCTCATACCATAAAGAAATGATGATCTCTATCCTGAAGACTAGATGAGATGATGGATATCTTAGCAGAGCCTCCAATACCTACGTACCTCTTGAATGGCCCTGAGACATACCCAACCTGCAAAAGGGTGATAACTCAAATTGACTAGCTTCTTCCCTAAGAAAGGGAGGATAAATAAAATGAATATGAATTGTTATTTTGTTGAGTGTAAAACAGCTGCTGTGATCCTGGGTTAGTGTGTGATACTACTAGTTCTGTTTTGAATTACCCAGGTAGAGTGTAAATTTGTAAGTCTATCTCAAATAATTCAACTAAAAGCAATCCTCCTTTTCATTTGTTACATTGAATTAGAACAGGTACTACTAAACTTTCGATGTGACATGGGTGTTTGATTCTGTGATGACCACCCCTTCTATCATGAAAAGCATTTTACAAGTTCATTCTATGTTTGTATATCAGGTCCAGTGATATATTAACTGGTGATATTCTGCTGTGTTAAAAACCAGGGCTCACTTAGTATAAACTATCTGGTTCAAACCCATTTCAAATATTGGATTGCTATAACCTTAAGGAGACTATAGTGTTGTTGCTTTTTTAAAATCATGATCTGGTGTCACAAGTATAGTTTTGGTTATTTGATCTGGTTCATCTTAGAAAAAAAAAACGAAGAGAAAGAAATGCAAGATTATGTAACCCCCTGTCATAGATACCTCTGTTAACTGAAGCCGTATTACCTTTCAAGAGTGTCACAGTTCTATTGATATGAGTCCCCACCCAGAAACCTAGGAAATTTACCCAACTATTCATGAAAAATTCTGCACACCATTAAAGGACAAGGACGCGTGTTGGCAGAACACACACCACCATCTGCTGCCAGCCCCGGCAACAATCCAAGGTTTGTATACCAACCCCAAGCCAGAGGAAGGCTCTGTTCCTATAGCAGAGGACATCAAGGACATTGTCCCCTCTGGGTGCAAGCATCTCTTCCCCCTCTTCTTGAGGCTAATCTGTTTATTCTCTTTCTCCAAATCATCTGATGGCCTTATCTTTCGTTGGAGACTAGATGTTAGGAAGAGAACCTGGGAATTCTCTTTTCACAGTGAGGACAATTATTTATTAGACAATCCTTGAGAACATATTCATCTTCATAGCAGCAAGTCAACTTGTGGATATCTGACACTGACCACTCTCTACTTTCCTTCCAATAAACCTACATCTGGATTGAATATCCTCCCCCACAGCATCACTGCTTAGGGCGGATTCTTCATTTACATTGATAATGCCTCCATTTATTTCTTGAGGCTCTGGGACATATTATACAAATTAAATAAATAAAAATATTATCCCAATACAAAGACATTTCTTGGAATTCAGAAGTAACAAGTTCAATCAGAGCTCAAAGCTGCATAAAAGCATTTCTAATCTACAAGTCAATCTCCTTTCCACCGATTACTTTGTCTTCCTACACAGTCTGGAATTATTGGAAACGTGCCATATTTTCTTCTCCTCTTAAGTTATATAGATCTTGCTTTACTGTTTATTCTGGAACCTCATTCTCATCTTTGCCATGTAAAGTAAAAGAGAATAAAGTAATTTCTGATTTGCATAGAACTTTATCTAGCATTAAGCTCAGCCCTTGCTGAACTCTTCTACTGAGTTGGAAGTCTTCGTTATTCTACAAAAGTGATGTCATTGTGAAGTGTCATTCATAGAGGAAAAAAAATTTAGAAGGGTTTTAAATAGATGCTCAAGAGAAATGGTATAGTGTAGAGGAGGAGATGGATTGAGCAGAGACTTCACAATTGTCTTCGTATTTATGAAAAGTTATTACAGTTAATATACTTATACTTCTATGAAGAAAAGACTAGGGGGAAAATAGCCAAGATTAATTAGTACAGAAAATCCTACCAGTAGTAAAGGTTGTTGGCAGCAGAATGCCACAGCAAAATGGAACACAGAACCATCTTGGAAGTTATGTCTTATTGGGTAGGAATCATGATGACTCACTCCCCTTTTTAAAAAAAAATAAAAAAGATTTATTTTATTGTTTTTGACAGGGAGAGAGAGACAGAGTGAGACAGAGAGAAGGGGGACGGCCCAGAGCAGTCTCCATAGTTGTGTGCCATTAGTTTTCAACATAGTTTCATTCCACACAGGTGGCAGGGGGCCACGCAGGACAGGACCGAGTGGGGGCCTCCCACATGGGAGGCACACCCCTACGAGTTGGGACCCAAACCGGGGACCTCCCACATATAAACCTCAGCTCGGTGAGAGCCAAACTGGGGATCACACTCCAATTTAACATATGGGTCCAAATGGGCCAGGGCAGGGATTTGATCCTCAGATCTCGGGGCAGCAAAGTAAGTGCTTAACCCTCTGAACCATCCTGGCATCCCTCCCCCTCACCTTTCTTTTTTTAAGATTTAATTTATTGTTTGAGAGAAGGTAGGAAAGAGATAAAGATAGAAGGGGGGGGGGGGTGAGGCAGAACAGTCTCCATAGTTGTACATCATTAGGATGACTCCCTTCTTGTCAGTAGAAAAGATTTCTAGGTTATCCCATCTGAAAGTGACTTTGAGTGAAACTTCCTTGTTCACTGTCCTCCAGACTGCATCAGAGGTGACGCTGGAGAGGGTGTCCTTTTTGCATCCGCATGGCTCTTGTAGTCTTTCTCTCACTGGTACTGGTTTGAAGGCCAAGCAAATACTCTGGGATTGAACAGTGTTTTGGTATTTTAGTAACACAGTTTCTTCAAAAACCAAATAGACTTCCAGTTTATTTGCTTCTGGTCAGTTCTATGAGTTAATAACCACAGATAAAAATCTTACAGAGTCACAGTTTTTAAGACTGAAGACACACAGGTCTTTTACTTATTGCTTCTGGGCTCTCCCATCCCCCCTTTTCTCATGTTTCAAACTGGCTCACTTAAAGCCATTTGAAACAAAGAGCTGGGGTGAGAGACGACACTCTTCATCTGATCTTTGCCACTGAGCTGGCTCCCATTGTCTGGCAGAGACAGACCTCTTAACTGCAGATGCTTGGGAAAGACGCAGAGGCCCTGTCTTATCTTCTGCTAAGTCTGCCCCTTTTCAGTCTTTCCTTGGAACTGCTTCAGTCTGGGGTACAAAAGCAATGAGCATTTTCAATCCCATGAGGCCCAAATTACTGCTTAATATAGCCTTAGGAATACAGACTTTGGACCTAGATTACCTACTTCAAACCAGGTTACCCACTTTAAAGATGTGCAAGTGACAAGTGACTTAACCCTTCGATCCTCATATATAAAATAGAGCTAAAAACAGTATATATTTCATTGTGTTGTTTGAAGATTGACTTACTTAAAACACATAGAGCACTAGTATTGTGCCTGGTACATAGTAAGCACATATATGTATAGTTTGCATTCATTTATTAATGTAAGATTGCAAGGCTCTTGGTCAACTTATATATTGCAGGGTGAAATCTGTCACCAGACTGATTAGCTCACATCTGAGCTTCTCTCTTTTGTTGACAGCTAAAGCAGCAAGACGTAACTGACATTAGGACAACTTAGGGGAAGCCGGGATGGCTCAGTGGGTCAAGTGCTCACTTTGCAGCCCCAAGAACTGAGGATCAAATCCTGGCCCCAGCCCATGGGGACCCATATGCTGAACTGAGGTGTACCTCATATGTGGGAGGCCCCCAGTACAGTTCTCACCAGGGCAAGCTTCCCATGTGGGAGGCCCCCAGCCTGGTTCCTTGCCCTGCATGGCTCCTGCTCACCTATGTGGAATGAAACCATGTCGAAAACTGATGATGTGTAACTATGGAGACTGTTCTGGGCCCTCCCCACTCTCTCTGTCTCTCTCTGTCAAAAACAAAATAAATATTTTTTTAAAAATTCTGTATTCATTTGGGTTTCTATTTGTTTGCACATAATAGAGATCTTAAATACAATGAGTATTTTTTTTATTTTATTTTTTACATAAATGTGTGGATTGAGCAGGGATGGCATAGTGATTCCTAAGTCAGGTCTGGGGCACGTGTCACTTCCAGTCCTCCATGCCGCCATTACTAGAATACTTTCTCATCCTCACAGGTCAAAATGAATAGTCAGCCGTCACACTTCTAAGCAGCAGGAATGAGGAGGATATGCTTCAGAAGTTGAACACACATATATCCAAAACTTGTCACAGGGCCATGTCTCGCAAGGGAGTTTGGGAAATGTAGTGTTGCCTCCACTGGCAATGTGCCAACCCCCAAATCAGGTTATTTTTATTATCATAGGAGAGAGAGAGAACAAGCTTTATGGAGACAGGCTGAACCTTTGCCTCATTCACTGCAAATGGTTGTTCCTCCACTTTAATCCAATAGCTGTTAAAAAATGTATAACACATTACCTATTCAATCTCAATCTCTATTCCCTACTACAAAAAAAGGTAAAACCATTGAGTGCATATGTATTTAATAAAAAAATAAAATAAAACCCAATAGCTTATAGCAAATTATAATTTTATCCTGTAATAGTTCGTGATTTCCCCTTAAGCTATAATGCTGCTTCCTAAAATTGGAATTAACTTGCATTTGTATTTTTTGAAAATAAAGATCCAACTGTTTGTATGTTTGGGTAACACATGATTGGTAGAGGTTTATTTTATTTATAGAAATAAAATATCTATTTGAGAACCGATATGCTTTCTAAACTTTCACACAGCCATTATATTTTTAAAAGGTTTAATGAGGAGCATATCTTAGGTGAAAGACAGACTATCTCACTATTTCTGAACCTTTAGAAGGAGGGCAAGACTAAATATCTTCCATGCATATTTATTCTTTTCTTTCTTCTTTTTTATTTTTTTAGTGAGGAAAAGAGAGAATTGAATAAGCAAAAATCCAATATTTTGGGGTTTTGTAGCTGCCACAAAGCTTCAAATTTAAAAAAAAAAAAATCACCACTGAGCTAAAGAAGAATAAGCAATATAGAAATGCTTTCGTTTCTTCATCAACCAACATTGCTGTATTCTAAGCATTTTTCTTTCCTTTTTTTCTTTTTTGGTTGGTTGGTTTTGTTTGGTTTTGTTTTGGGTGATGTTCAGCATTTAGTGTCCTGATAGGAATTTTAATGAATGTAAAACAAAAGCACTGGTACCAAGCTGAGCCCAGTGGATGAATCAGGTAGGCGTGTGCATTCACAGCACTGATTACTGACAACTTTCTTGTGCCATTGTGGCCCAAATGTCGGTCAGTCAGACGTGTCAATAGACAGCTGCATTTCTTAAAAGATCCTAGATATTTTTTTAAATATATGTATATATTCAGGGATGGAATTGAAGCAAAATTTACAAAACCACTAAGCAAGTCTGAAATGTTCTGTAGAGTTCCCAGTTTCAGATGCAATAGAAATGGGAACAGGACTGAGCCTGAGAAAGCGTCTGCTTTAGACAGTAACTCTTAGACATGTCACTAGAGATAAAGTGCTTCCCTGCAGCCACGAGGCATTAACCATTTCCTTTTGCAGTCAGTCCATTTCATAAATAGAGTAACAGCTAATTTATTTTTCCCCTTCATCTTTAGAATACTAATGGGGGCAACAGGTATCCAGAGTATATTAATGTAACACATTTTACAACAATAAAAAAAGGAATTCCTACAGGACAAAGAGACATGATCCATTTGGACTAGTTAATACTGTTTTACATCTTACTTAACCTTGTCCTGAAAGGATCCAAGGCAACTTGAATTTTTGGTTTAACTGAGAGCCTTTACCCACTTCTGAAGTAACTCTTTTAGTCTCAGCTTTGCAACATCTAAAACTGAGGTGGACCCTCCTCAGCCCCTCCTTTAAAGCTCTTTGAGGTTCTACATCCTTCATGTTTCAAGTTCTTTAACTAATGGCATGCAAGCCCTTCATGTTTTCACCTCTTTGTGCTAGCAAAGTTTCATGTTTTCCCTGGTAGCATTCTCATATGACTTATCCAGAGTGATTTCATTAAATATAGTTTTAAAACATTTGAACAGAAAGAAAGTAGATCATATGAATGTGAAGTTTAAATTATGGCCAAATGTCTTTTTTAAGACATTGGTCAATTATGCATTATTTTGCTACTCTTTGTGTGTATTAAAAGTTTTGTGTCAATTTTTAGAATCATTAGTGTTTTGTAGCTTGTAATTTATTTTGTTTGCTTTGCATTGCCATATAGTAAAAACTAGGAATAGCATAAATGTTCATCAAATGATGATTTGCTTAAATTGTTTATAATAGGTTATGATGTAGCACACATGGCACCATCTCATTTCACAAAAGAAATCAGTAATCTGTAAGAACATATAAAAATCATATAAAAGGATGTCGAAAATATTCAGCAAAATATTAATGGCCATTATCTTTGAGTGTTCGAGATTTTTGTATTCTTTATGTTTGCGCTACTGTTGCTTTGTTTTGCAATAATAAATCATTGATTATTTTTTATAAGGAAAAATAGAAGAAACTCACGATGAAAAAAACCAACAACTACCTTTTAATGACTGAGAGCTTATTGCATGCTGGGCAGTATGGCACATTTTAGATTCAATCGTCTGTTTTAATCTTCAATAATTCTGTGAAGTGGATATTATGCATGTCATTTTATAAATACAAAAATAGGAAATGAGAGATGCTAAACTCAACTTCAAGACCATGTTATGTCTATGTCCAGACATGGGATTTTGTACAGAGTCTAACCATGTTTCTATGTTGTCATTATACTTCCTGTTACCGATCAATATTTAGGTTGTAGTTTCAACTATTACAAATAGCGCAAGGAAGAAATAAATAGTTAAGCAATTATTTTAAAATTTTATAAAGCAGCATTAAATTTAAGAAGTCATTTTAAAAATCAGTAATGGGTCAAGCCATGTGAGAGACTAATTCATAGTGTGTCAAAATCATCAACCTTTGAAAAAAAAAAAAAAAGTAACCAAAGATACTCATTACAACAACAAATACTATTTTAAGCAAATTGTTACATTGACCAACTTTAAAAAAAAATTATAACCCAATTACTGGAGAGACATATTATTATCTAGCTCTGGTTCCCCCAGGCACTTAGTTAGCACCCAAGTTTCTTTGGACTACTTAATACTCTCCACACACAGCAAAAAATTATTTGAATCTTGACCTTTGCCCAGGACATGGAATTCTCTTTCTGCTGCTTAGTGGCTCTTATTAATTCTTCAAGGTTCTTTTCTTCTCTCCCAATAGGCTTCCATTTTCACCCTAAGGTGTGTTAAGCTCAATTTCACTGCACTCCCACATCTAAACACATAGTGTAGCTACTATGGTTGCAGCTTTGGCCAAGCAAAACAGACCCCACCAAGCAGCAGTACCAGTGCACAGCAGCTGATTAACTACTGCCAGAAAGATCATATTGTGTATATTTCTCCAATAGGTACCTAAGCTCCTTGAGCATAGGAGCCATCTGACTTTCAATTTCCTATCACAGTGCACACTGGCTATGCGAGAGCTGAATTAGGACAGTGGGTAGAGCGGTGCTGAGGCACATATGAATGTTTCTTTGGTCCAGAATGCTCAGGAAACTCCTTACTCATCCATCACACAATATACGGTGATTCACAGAAACAGTGGTCTGGCGACAAGCCTGGTTTCCCTGAAGATCAAAAACATTATAGGGAAAAGCATGGAACCTGTTCCTCATCAATGTTTGATGCACACAGACTTGTCTGCTATAGGAGGGAGGTGGGGACTAGGAGCCACACCTCGATAAAAGACCACAGTTCCCTTACAAGGAAAAAAAGCACCAGGTCAAGTCTGGCAGGTAGGGCCTGCCACCTCAGCTCGGCCTGTATGTGAAAGGGAGCGGTAGTGTCAGGTACAAGTGAGATGGCCCATGACTAATTCCCCACTCAGCACTCTCCACACTGGTCTGGAATATCTGGGCCCCAGATGGAGAAAGGATCTCGTGGGATCCACTCCACCCTTCTAAAAAGCGTTGATGTGTGGAAGTCAACATGTCCTCCAGTCCGGGGAAAGACAGTCACCAAACATCAAAGTCAGATACATGCGTGCTCTGGGAGAGCATGGGAATCCTAATTCCCAAGTTTGTGGCTAGACAGGATATCATCATAGAGATGCTGCTATGGCGGCCGCAACAAATGACCACAAACTTGGTGGCTTAAAACAACAAACAACTGACGATCTTACAATTCTGTAGGTCAGAAGTCTGACATGCATCTCACTGAGCTAAATCACGGCGTCTGCAGGGCGTGCTTCTGCTGAAGGCTCCAGTAAAGTATCTGTTACCTCCTTACCTTTTCCAGCTTCTAAAGGCCACCCACGTTTCTCCTGAAGCCAGCAATGGTAGTCCAAGTCCTTCTTACATGGCGTCACTCTGATCTCTTTTGGGCCCCTCTTCCATTAAAGAATCTCTTGATTACATTAAGCCCACTAAAATTATTCAGAAGATATTTTTTATTCTAAGGTCTACTGATTAGCCATCTTAATTAGATCCATAACCTAAATTTCCTTTTGCCATGCAACGTAACATTCATAAGTTCTAAGATCTAACTCATAGGATCTAGTCATAGACATCTTTGGGTGGGGGGGCAGGGGGAGGGGTTAGTATCCTGCCTAGCACATAGGACAAAGCAGATTATACCCCAAAAAGCAAGAGTGGTGACAGCATACAGTAAAGAATGATGCCCGGATGGGTCTGTCTGTAGCACACGTTCAGAGAGACACCTCAGAGGAACATCAGACAGTGAGCAGAGGGAAAGCTGCACACAAGCAGTGTGAGCAGGAGCCAGGAAAGAGAGGCCTTGGGGCAATGGACGGTTCATATGTGAGACTACGTGAGCAGCTCATCTATACCCATGCCGCACCCTGCCCTCCACAGGATTCCTAGACAGATAAGAAGTGAGGGGCTCACATCCTGCCTCTTAGTACTTGGCAATCAATCCAATGGCTCTATGAACAAACTGAAAATCATTCTCATCAAGAACATAAATACTGGTGAATTCTGGGCTACTTTTTGGTTCCACATACAGAATCCTCTGGATTCTCTATTATTCACGAAGGTAAGGGCTTGGCGAATCAACATGTAGAATTACCAAATTACATCAAGTTTGTCCTCACTGACTGATTCATCATGGATATTTCTCTTTAATAAACTTTTTCAGGGTCAAACAACATAATTTAAGCAGCTTCTCCGTAACTACTTGCTAAATGAACAAATGAATGAATGATCTAATCTCAGGTGACATTTAACAGAGTAGACAGATTGTTTTCTGTATGAGTTTAAAAACAAATTCTGAAATTTTATTTCTTTTAAGACCAAAGTTTCTTTCCTCTATTTGTTTAATTTCTTCTGGCACATTCACACCTCCCAAATTTATTACTTATTTTAGGAACTGAAATTCAAACGCATTTTTAACTGCATAATGATTAGCCAGAGGGTGGGAATGTTTTCTCTTTTGAATAAATATTTGTGTTAGCTACCTGACCTATAAAATCAATTTTAAAAGATCAGTTATTATATACACAAAAAGTTGTTGAACTATGGTTGATTTTATGACTTTATACAGACATATATAAATTCAATGTGATTGTAAATCTTAAATAAAAGATGAACTGCCATAATTAGTATAATACATCTGCCATGTGATGTTAAACATTAAAGTCATTTCTCAAAGAAAATCCTCTTAATTGAACATTAAAGGATGGATTATAGATCTGGGTGGAAGATGTTTTCTATCATTTACTTATGGATGACAAGAAGAGACAATTCATTTTACTCTAGAGACCAAGATGTCTAATAGCCATTACTGGCTGCATTATTTTTCTTTCTGATCCAGGCCTTTCCCCTGCATCTCCCCACTGCTAATCTGTGTCTAGGTGAATTGGTAGAGCCCTTAGCAGCAGGACAGTGAGATGAAAAGCTAAATACAGCTAGTCTATTTCTAGACCTATAAGTGTTCACTTGTTCTGAGAAATTGCACATAGATTAACATAATAAACAGCAGCATCTTTAAAGAGAAATTTGTATGATTCAGTTTATGAATCTAAAGAGTATTTTTATATTAATAACTTTCTTGGCTCATATTGATCTTTCTTTTTTGCTGGCTGTTTTTGTTTTTGTTTTTTAATACCACACACTTAGAGGTCAAGGACGAAAATGCCTGATTTAGGTTACTTTACACAAAATAAAACTCATTTAGTCTATAGCACATACTCTACAGTGACGCGTGATCCCATCCGTTAAATGTCTGACTTCAAATTAGATTTGATATAGCAACTGTCTAATTTTATAAATAGCTCCTTGAGATCCAAAAACAGAATTTGTATTTGCCAACGATCAAAATGATGTAAAGGAAGGCAGCTTCTTGGTTAGTATAAGATCTTGGTTTGGGAATTTGAGTGAGGCCCACTTTGTAGGGGGCAGTCACAGGGAAATGGTGATATCAGCCCTAGGAAAATGAGATAACACGTCAAAGAGTTCACAATGGGGTGTGGAAAAAAACGAACACATAAATATAAAACTATATACAGTGGAGCAAGTCATAAAGAAGTATATACTATAAGTGTTTGTGGAGCTGAGGGAAGAGCATGATCAGTCCTGCTTGAGTAGGGAAAGGATTGGTAGACTATGAAACTCTGCAGTCAGACTCTTGAGGATAATCTCAGCAGGAGAGCAAAAAGAAGAGATAGTCTGTCCCGGACAACAGTACGAGCAAAGTCACTCAGGAGTGAAAGTGAACAGCAAATTCTGGTCACCAGATACGGTGGTTATAACAGAAAGGGTATGTGCATTCATAGTGAGAGGAAACAAAGTGAAGGAGATGGGAATGAAAGGAAGGCCTTGGCTGTTTTCTGATGTGTCTTTGTATGTGAATATTAATAAATCAGTTTTTAGATATATAATATATTGTTGCATGTGAACTGGGTCAAAATAATTATATGATAAATTTATATGATTTATATGAGCATATAAATTTACTGTATACAGAGTATGTTGATGTCTTATTTAATTCTTATAGCAACACAAGAAGATAGGTCTTTCCATCCTAGGTTTGCAAATGAGGACAAAGTCTCAAAGCACGTTAAATTTCCTGCCCAGGGTGACTGAGCTTTGACTACAGCCATCTGTCTTGGTGTTCATTCATATTCAGCAAACTTGTATTGAGTTCCTACTCCACTGCCAAGCACTCTGATAGATGCTGGGAATACGGAAAAATGCTCAGATGAATACACATAAAGGAGAGGGAAACAAATATATAAACAATGAATTAAAATATAACGAAGTAAAAATGACTAACAGGATGTATATGAGATTGTTATTCAGAATATTCACAGAGAAGCGAAGGAAGAGCTTTCCAGAACAGGTACCACCTGAACTATGAGTAGGTGTGGAAGAAAGAAAGGCTGTTCCAGGCATGGAACTGCACGTACAAAGCCATAACAACACAAGCGAGCACTACATGAGGGCGAACTGTGAGAAGTTCGGGGAGGATCGTCTTGCATGGCAGATGGAAGACATAGAGCCAGATCAAAACCTGTCTTCGCAGGCTACACTTGGGAGTTTGAATTTTCATGCTGTAAGTGGCTGAGAGCCACTGGAGGATTTTAATTGTGTGGGCGACAAGATTAGATTTGTTATTCAGAAAGCACACTCTGGCAGCAGTTCAGTGGGTGGAATGGAAAGTGGTTACCCTGGAGATAGGCAGACCCATTAGGAAGCTATGACAATAATCCAGGAGAGAGAAAATGAGGATAGCGGTTGGAGGAATGAGCAGATTCAAAGACATTTTGGAAGTAGAATTGATGGTCCAGAAAGCTACATTGTATATAAATGCTGAATGAAAAGAAGAACCAAATATCATAGTCAAGTTTCTGGCTTTCACATCTAGGTGGAAAGTGAGTCATTAACTAAGATATCGAATACCGAAGGAGTAGCAGATTTGGAGGAGAATAGTGAGTACATATGGGATAAGTTGAATTTGAGGTGCCTCTGGGAATTCTAGGTGACTACATTATGCATGGATAATACAATATATTTAGAATTCAGAAGACAGGTGATAACTAAAGCTACAGATTTAAAAGTATCATCAAATAGTTTGTTATTGAGGTTTTGACAAGTTCCCGAACTGCAAGATCTGAGTACCATTACTGCTACCCAATTCATTTGCACCATCTCTGAAGTAAGTACTAGCCCAAGCTTTGTTCCAAAGTACAAATTAGCATAGCAGCTCAGTAAACAATGTCTCCGAGCTTCTGGAAAGAAAAATGTTCAGTCACCATAAGGCCCAGAATTAATGAAAAGTCACAGAAATAAGAGCCCTATTCTTCAGTTGCTTTTGAACCTCAAACCACTCTTTGGCAAAGTAAAATAACTTACAGAAACTGTTAAAAAGACCTTCCAGTAAATAGGGCAGCAAAGAGGTTTTATTTTTAATATTCATTTTAAACCATATATGTGGTTAGATTTTGAAACTGCTAGTTCATGTTCTTGACCTAAATTCTTTTTCTAATCGGAAAGTCAATTTTGATTTTGATGCTAGGATATAATTTGTTTAGAAAAAACTCCTGTGAAATTAGTTCTTTCTCATTATGTTTTTTACCAGATAAAATAACAAGAATCTAATGAAATGGGCTTATGTAATAAATAGAATTTGCTTATATTTTAATTAGAAGATTGTTCTTGGGAGGGAAATATTTTTTTCTCAGTTGTAGACAAACACTAACAATGTAAATTTAAAAACAAACAAGCACAAAGTAGTTCTTTCAGGCGGGGTAGAGATAACCATAATGTTAGACCAGAGCATTATTGTCATTAATGCTTGGAAAAACACTAAAAATCAATAATATGTTTTCAAATTGTGATAGATATGAAACAATCAATTTTATTACTTTTCCATTCCTATCCTCATACTTCTTCATTTGTGTTACAGTGGAAAGACGAGGAGATTTATTTGTCACAGCGTATGTAAAAAACCCACCTATAGTGTTTAAGTGTAAGAATGAAAACAGCAACAAGTGCATCACATATTTAAACTTCTCACAGTAGTTTTCACAAAAATCCTGTTTTGGGGATTCACAGAGCTAATAAAAAGAAAACAATACTAATAAAACTGTTAGAGCAAAAACTATTACGTGACAAATGTTCCATATGTATTCAATAGTAACATTACTAGTCAATTATATCTCCACTTTTAACCTGAGGAGTCCCATACTCAGGAGCTTAAATATTTATCATGGTAGTATAGCAAGTAAGTGCTGGGTCTGAATTTTGAACCCAGGTTTGTCTGACTCCAGAGCTCTTGCTTTTTCTATTATTCTATACTGCCACTTAGTGACAAGTAAATTTAGTCCTTAGTGAAAATAATATTCCCTTAATGGTATGTTCTCATGCAGGGGAAATAGGTATGTGAAGAACCCTGACTTCTATCCCTTTATAGCTGATTCCAACTAATCTTTTTATTTTCCTGTGCCTTTATGTTCTGCTTTGGGGTATAAAGATGTCATTACTAGCCTTTTGTTTGTTTGTTTGTTTGCTTGTTTGTTTTTGTCAATATACTAATCAAATAGTCAATATAGTTTAATATATTGAAGTTTCTATATTACAGCTTTTGTAGACATTATCTCCTTTGTGCTTCAGAACAGAGGTTACATGACTAAATGGAAAACTCATTGAATTTCCAGGTCTGCAAACTTGGAGACAGAGCTTAAGTTAATGAAATTCTTTGAGTCTCTGTTTCCTCATTTATAAAACTAGAGGGCAAATTAGATGTTCTCTCTGGATCTATTAACAAATCTTGTAAAACAGGGCTGCTTAGAAATTATTTTGAAGTTTAGATGAGGAAAAGGTCTCAGAGAAGATCAATGATTATCCCTCAGAATGTTGGACAATAAATGATGAAGTCCTAGGACCCGAGTTCCTGACTCCTAATACAAGTTTCTTTCCTCTTTCCTGAGCTACATATTTATTCTGATGATGAAGACTCATTAATGGTGCTTGACATGAGTGATAATCTGACTCATCAGAGGATCGCTTTTGCCTTTAGTTAGATTGATAAATTTCAAAGTAATTAGCATCAATAATTGGTAAGCTGAGATTTGAGTGAGGTTGGTGACCTGCCAAAAGAAAAGAGTTGGCACCAGGTTTTGTGAGTTGCCCTTCATCAGCAAGCTTCAGTTTAACACAGCAAAGTCCACCCTGCCTGTACCTGAATTGCCCTCTTCAAACAAGGAACCAGTGTCATCTTTCTCTTGAATTGGCTGGCACTGCTGTGGTATCAGTTATCCCATGACATGCCAACAGGCAATTGTGATCTCTAGCTTCAAGGTGTTGGCAATCCACTTAGAGAAAATGAAGTTTGATGTGAAGCACATGGCGGTTTCTATCATAGTTGGAATAAACAGAAGGATCTTTAAGTTACCTGGAATATAACTGAGTACTGTTACGTTAAATATTTAAACCGGGTGAGAAGTCAGAAAACCTCAGGCTTCACAAAAGCAGAGCTTCAACTATCAAAGCTATCAGGACATTGGGAGATATTTAGTTGACTTACCTTATTTTATAAATAAAGAAAGTGACCATCTTTGGTGTGGTCAGGGGAAGAAGAATTAGAATTAGTCTTCATTAGCTAACTATTTCATGAACTATAGAAGTAAACAGATATTCGACAAATACCAAGTATGCGAGAAGCACCATACATTTTCTAAATGCATACGGCTGTTCCTGCATATAAATCTAAACCATTCCAGCATTGCTTCATGCTTCATTCTTCGTAGGCAAGTATTCCAACACTTAGAAATGTTGGAAACCAAGAAAGGTTATAAAGTGCAGCAGCCTCTTATTTCTTCTTTCGCTCTGACCGTAACCAGGTCAGGTGCCGTTATCCACTGGTTTCTCTAATCCATTTTTCAGTCTTTATTGGCTCTGGCCTTCCTAAGACATCACTTCTCTTCCAAAAACAGTTCAACAAGGCTTACCTGCTATACGTTGAATATTCATCTCTCCAAAATAGGCTGAGCAGATGTATCATTTTATTTTATTTTATTTTTAAGATTTATTTTACTGTTTGAGAAAACGTGTGTGTGTGTGAGAGGGGGGGGGGATGGGCCCAGAGCAGTCTCATAGTTATATATCACAGTTGTGACATCATTTCATTACACACATGTGGATGTGGGGCCACACAGGGTATAAACCAAACCGAGGCCTTCAGCATGAGAGGCGAGAACCTTTGCCACTGAGCCATCTTGGTGGTTACCAGTTGTGCCTCAGTTCAGCATATGGAGTTTGCACGGGCTAGAGCCAAGGGTTGAACCCCAGACCTCATGAGTGTGAGGCAAGCACACAAGCACTCTGACACAAGCAAACTGCTGAGTTATCCTAGCATCCCCAGACTTACCAGTTTAAATAGGACAGAAAATAAGGGTACTGTCTCATTCCAAATGATACATATGGTCAGTCTGGTCTCACTGAGCTAAAATTGAGGTATCAATAGGCTGACCAGACATACCATTTGAAATGGGCCAGTACCTTTGTTTACTGTTTCATTGTAAATGGTATGTCTGGTCAGCCCACTCCAAAATCCGATGTTAAAATCTGAACCCCCCAATGTGATGATTTTAGGAGGTGGAAATAGGTTCCTCATGAATGGAATTAGTGCCCTTATAAAAGAGAACCAGAGAACTTTGTCATCCCTTCCACCCATGAGGACATAGAGAGAAGGTGGCCATCTATCACCCAGGAGGTGAGCCTAGCATCGAACACCAAATTTGCTGGCACCTTGATCTTGCTTGGACTTCCCAGCCTCCAGAACTGTGAGAAATTAATTTCTGTTGTTTAAGCCAGCCAGTCTATGATATTCTGTTGTAGCAGCCCAAAGAGAGTAAGACACTACCTGTGTTTTTCTAATTATGTCTTTTCTCTCTCTCTATCCTGACAATTATCCTTCTCAGTTGCCCTGTGTCGCTATAATCAATTCTGTTTTGGACTTGGATAGTGGCAAGGATGTGAAGGTTTTGGGAGCAATTAATGTGCTCTCTATTGGACCTGTTTCAAGTAGAGAACAACAATTATTGTAGAAACAAAATGGTGCAACCATAAAAGTTACACAGTGCAAGCTTTTCTCTAGGCCATGCCTATCTTCAGCTAATAACCCTTCTTTGTCCAGCTGTACCTAGTCACCCCGGGTGCACACTGCCCCCACGAGGGTCTTCCATTCACAGCTCCAACTGGATGAAAGATGATGGGAGGGACATAGCTGGTCTAGGGATTTCGTTTCCAGAATGAAGGAAAAAAAAAGTGGTTCTGATAGCACTTCCTAAGAAAGATCTAAAGCTGTTTGGTGTGGCCAAGAGGATACAATTTTCCTGAGTGACCTGCTGAACAAGTTTCATTACTCTGTAGTCTCAATATACGTATAGCCAGAACTTAATTCCTCTCCCAGCCCCAAGCCAAGCTGGTGGGACAGCCTGACTCTTTCTCTCTCCTACTCTTTGAACTTGAGGAATTATCTTGGTGTGTCTTTTCTCTTTTAAGGCCGCCCTCGGCATTCAGTATAACCTGAACTCACCTGGATAAAAGCATAGGTGAGGGGAAGGCACTCAGAGAAGAACACTTCTGACTTCACAGTCTCCAGGGAGGGGCCAGGCTGCACAGCTCAATAAGGTACTAAAAGTTATCTGACAAAATGTAAGAGACAGAATTCACAGCATCCTGGATAGAGAGCGGAAATACAAACATCTGCTACTCCGTGCGAGCATAAAACATTGCCACAAAAATGCTTTGTTTTCTCGTTAATGAACTAAAGAAATGAGTTGTAAGCAACTCATTTCTACATGATGAATAAATCACCTGGGTTATGACTAAGACATTCCCAAAAGAATCGTTCAAGTACTGAAAATTTGTAGGGATCACTCTTGCCAGAGAAAGATGATGCTAGTGAGCCCCCCACAACAGTCAGAAATGTTTTCAGCCGTGAGTACAGATTTGCAACATAACAAATGAGAATTACCTGAAAGTGCTGCCATAGAGCTATGAATCAGAGAACAGCCCACAGAAGTGTTAGCCTTGTTGTTGCCATGGCAATTCCCATAATAATACACTCAATAAGGAGTACACAAGTAGGAAGGAAGGGGGGTCAAACATATGGTGATGGAAAGAGAACTTACTCCAGGTAGTGAGCACACGATCCAATACACAGGTGATGTATTGGAGAATGTAACGCTTAAAACCTGTGGAATTTTACTAACCACTGTCACCCCAACAAAATAATTCTTTTTAATCCAAAAAATTATCTGTGGTTGATGCCACCTGTATGCCAACAAACAAACAAAACAAAACAAACAACAACAACAACCGATTTTGACCAGGCAATCCTTCAGTTAAAAAATCACAATTGTTAAGTGATAAAAATCATACTGAAACACACACACACACACACACACACACACACACACACAATATTGTACCAAGGCACACAGAGAAAAGTGAAATAGTGTGACTAATCTAATTTTTAAATGAAGTATTTTCAAAAATAATCTCAATATTTCTTGACTCCCAATCTCTAGAAAATAATTTCAAGAAATACTATAACAGATGCAGAAGTGAATTTGATTTTACTGGTAAAATTTAAACCAGGGCCCCAGGGAGCTGGGATGTATTGATTTTAGCTATCAAAAAATAGATTGGATCAGATTCGTCCTCTAACAACAACTGGAAAATCTGTATTAAAAAAGAAAGAAAGAAAGAGAGAGAGAGAAAGAAAGAAAAAGAAAAAGCACTGTTTGAACATTACAGAAAGTAACCAGTGCAGCCAGGACTTGATGCTAGATCCTGAATCTGAGGACTGAGCCAAGATTCTAGAGAGAAGGAAAATGATTTGAGCAGAACCCCATAAGCCTGATAGGCTGATTTGGGGCCCAGAGCGTGGAAACAAAGCAAAAAAACAGTGGCATAAGGTTTATAGTGTTCTTGCACTGCAGAGAGAAAAACCGAAGGCTTTCATTGACGAAATTAGAAAATATGTGTAAATGAGTGACATGTGTACCCATGTAGAAAGTGTAATGCTTCAAGGGGAAAAATTTAAAGCCTTACATACATTTACTAAAGAACAAGAAAAATGCCAAAAATTGAAACAACCAAAGTGCCCCTTGATAAGAAGGGACTAGATGAAAAAAAAAGCTGGGGTACATATATACAATGGTATATTACACTGTGATAAGAAAAGATGAAATGTTGTCATTTGCAACAACGTGGGTGGAACTTGAGATCATCATGCTAAGCGATATAAACCAAACAGTAAAAGCTAAGAACCACCTGACTTCACTCATATGTGGAATATAAAACTGAAAGCAACAAAGAAACAAAACCTCATGGATGTAGTCAAGAGTTTAGTGGTTACCTGATGGTAAGCGGGGAGGGGGTCAGAGAGAAGAGAGGGGAGTTAAATACATGGTAATGGAAAGAATTGTATACCTGGAACCTATATAATTTTTACTAACCAATGTAACCCTAACAAATTGAACAATTTTAAAAAAGGGAAAAATGTTAAAAATCAGTAATCTCAATTTTTATTTCAAAAAAAATCTAGAAGAAAGAACTATTTTTAAACATAAATGTAAAAGGAGGAAAGGAAATAGCAATTAAAAACACAAGTGTAGTACTCATGAAATGAAATATACATATTCAATTGGGAAAATACAAAAGGCAAAAGTTGGTTTGTTTTTCTTTTAGTTCTTATTTTGGAGAGACTTTTTTTTGTTTTAATTGTTAAATTTAATGGGGTGACATTGATTGGTAACAATTAGACAGTTTCCAGAAGTACAAGTCCACATCACATCACCCATGCATCGCGTTATGTGCCCACCTCCCAGAATCAGCTCCCCCCCACACACACCATATATCCAGTGCCCACTCCCACCTCCCGCCACAACTCTCCCTCCCCCCTCCTCCCCTGGTTTTTTTTTTTTTTTTTGTAAACACAAATATAATTTATAAGTCCTCAGTAATACTAACAAAAAAAAATTGAGAGAGGGAAATAGTGGGAACAAATTATTAATATCAGAAATAAAAAGGAAATATTATGACACATTTAAATATAGTAATAGATGGTTATGAACAACTTTATATTGATTAATCTCACAAATTAGATAAATTCCTTGAAGAAAAAACATAACTTATCAAAATTGGTACAAATAAAGGAATAGAAAATCTGAATGATGCTATTTTCTATGATAAAGTTTAATTTCAAAATTGAAAACCTTCCCACAAAGGAAATTCTGGTCTCAGATACTGCAAAAGAGAATCATTCTTAATACTTCAGGAAAAAGTAATTTTGCTTCTGCCAAAATTTTTTAGTCTAGACGTAATCTTGAGAGCAATACCTAACAATGACATAAAAAAAGAAAAAAATATAGATTAATCTTTCTTGTGAACAGAAACACAAATATACTAAATAAAATAGTAGTAAGTCAAACTCAAAATATGGAAAAGCATAATATAATCCCACAAAAATAGCTTTAAACTGAGGATGCAAAGTTGAGTTATTACTCAAGAATCAATTACTATAATTCACTACACTAACATAAATAAGGAAAAAAACATGTAGCCATTTCTATAAATGCAAAAAAAAAAAAAATTTATAGCCATTCATGATTGAAACAAAACAAAGCAAAATAAAAACAGCAAAATAGAAATAGAAGAAAATTTCTTCATATGATAAAGGGTATCTTCAAAGAAAATTTATAGCAAACATCATATCTGATGTAATATTAGAAAATCTTTTTCTGAGATAAAGATGTCTCAGAGATAAGGAGAGCCCATTGCCATAACCACTTAACGTTCTTCCAGAAGTCTTGTCAATGCAACTAGGCAAGAAAAAGACATAAAATATATACCAACTGAAGAGGAGACATGAGAATGTTCATAGAAAGTTCAACAGTTAAATTATTAGACTCAAAAAATAAATTTATTAAAATCAATAGATACAAAATCAATACACAAAAGTAAAGTATATGCTTATAAAATACCAACAAATAATTAGAAAATAAAATTAATACAAGTTTTTTACACTAACATCAAAAAACATCAAGTATCTAGGATTATATCTAAAAATAGTGTCTACATTCAATAGTTTGGTGGGTACCTGAGGGTAAGGGGGAAGAGGGGAGGAAAAGAGTTGGGGAGGGGAGTTGGGAGTAGGCACCATATATGTGGTGATGAAAAGAGAGCTGATTCTGGATGGTGAGCACATAATTCAACACATAGGGGATGTAATGTAGATTTGTACACCTGGAAACTATCTAATTGTTACCAACCAATGTCACCCCAATAAATTTAACAACAACAATAAAAAAAAATAGTGTCTAAAAGGGAAAGCTATAAAACATTATTGAAAGAAATTGAAAAAAACTTAAATCAATGTAGGATACTAGGTCCATGAATTAAATAATAGTGTAAGAAAGCCATTCCTTCCCAGATTGATCTATAAATTTTGTATATTCCTAATGAAAGTCTAAGAGGTGTTTTTGTGGAGATTGAGAAGTTGATTTAAATCAATGTGCAAATGTTAGAATAGTCATGATGACCCTGAAGAAAAAAAAATGTTGGGATACCCACACCCAATATTAAAACGTATTTATAGCTATTAAGTTTATTATTGATTAAAGGATAGATAAATTTACTGAACAAAATATTCTAGAAACAAATCTACATATGTACAAATACTTCATTGATGACAGAATTGTTATCACAAGCAGTCAAAAAGATAAGTCTTTGCCTTATTTCTCCCCAATAAGTGGTGCTGTGTAAATGGATATCCACAAAGGAAAAAAAAAAAAAAAAGTGAACTTTGAATCCCACCTCACTATCTTATGTCATTTACAAAAATCAGTTCCAGATGAAACAGATTTCTTTCTATATGAAAAGTAAAATAATACATTTTTCTGGAAAATAATATGAGAAAATATATTCATAAGCTTAGACTAGGAAAGATCCTTTAAACAAGACACAAAAGCACTCACTATCCATAAGAAAATAATAGATAAGTTGGATTTCATTACTGCAAGAACGACTAAACCATTGATGCCAGCCCCCTCCATATTTTAGAAGCCAAAATATCCAACTTTAAAATCCATACATTAAAAACCTCAAAAACTAACATATGAGTAAATTAACCATATGTAATTAGCAGCAATTTTGTGATCAAAAAATCAAAACATTAACCATATCAACAATCCAGAGCCGCTCAATGGAGATGCACGAGACATTTTATTGTAATTCAGTTACCTTAAACCTGTTTGAAACAATTCAGTAGTGGCCCAAGATTTAAGTCTGTTCCACAGAAAGCATTTAAAAATTCAAAATTGGTTGAAAAGGTAAAAGTTCATCAAAATGTCTGTGTATATCTGGCTTCACTCATTTTCATTAGGTTTTTCTGAAGTCCGGTTTTGACAGAACGAATCCATTGAGACACAGCCTAAAAGCAGAACCAAGTAAACACTGAAAGACCATCAGGGAAAAAAGCAAGTGAGTGTATGAAACATGCAAAGAGATTCTATCTCAGAGACCTAAGGCAAGAGGAATGTATTCAGCATTTATAATGGAAGTTTGACTTAGAGCTTTATCTCATAGCCTTACCAATAGTTAATAGTTCTTGTTATTAAACTGTGTGTGTATAATGGCAAGGGAAACCTAATTCTAAGAATAAGAACAGATACCCTGCCATCCGGAATCCATGAGTTTTCAAGTCCATAAAAATAAACAAATCAGTTCCCAAAAGTGAGACTATGAAATTTAAATTAAAAAAAATAAAATAGACAGCTTCATGCCCTGCCATTATAAAGCAAAAAGGCTGAGCTGCTCCGAGTGACTGCCCCCTGAGGCTGACCGCTAGCAGGCGAAAACGGTACCCCCAAATCACACTTTTCTTCTGCCCTTGCCTACAGGGAAAATCACACCATCAGCAGCATCGTCTGTGAGTACAGAGAACTACAATATGAAGGTTTGGATTTGATGTGCTTTTCATATGAGGTTGAACCAGGGATAGTGTCCTCACACTGAGTGTACTGTGCTTTCACTTCTGAAAATGATAGCTTGCTGATTCAACGCTGTGATATTCAGAACACATTCCCATTTCTGTTTCCAGTCTTGAGTTCCTCAGGCTGCCCAGAAAGAAAGCATTGTGTGTGTGATGATTTTTTTTTCATGCCCCAGTAAGCTTTCAAACTGGGCCAATCAGAAGTGATGCATGTGCACATAATATCTAGCTTGATTTAATTCCATCAATTAATATAGAGGAGACTGACTATGTAGAATAGTTAATACAAAGAACAAAAGAATGCCATTACATGAAAAATGTAAGAACTAGTTTGAACTGTGTGCTATTCCATCCTGCTTTATCTAGCCACTTTATCTGCATGGATTTCTTCCAGGAGATAAATCTTTCAATCAGACTTATTTGGTGAGTTGTAGTCTGTGTCCTGTCAGGTTGTGTATCAAAATTGCTGGTGAATTTTCCCCTCTTGATTCTGCTAAACTGTAAAAGGACTTGCAGAGCAAGAAATCTTAGATGTTTTATTCATTCTAGGCACTGAAAAAAATGGTGAAAATATATTTTTTCCTGCTCAAGACAAACTACCCGTCTCTTGACATGCTTCTCTAAAGATAGGACAAAGCACAGATCTTTTTATGTGAAGAACATAAAATGTACATTTAAAGTTACATTTTAGGGTATAATTGGCTATTTCTTGCCATTAAGAAACATTTCCAAAATCAATATCTACTCCTATTTAGATTTCTTGGAAGGGAAGAATGAAATTGAATATGAGAGAACGTGACTGGTAATGAATAGTAAGAAAGGGGTATTTATACTTTGTCTTCTGCAGTCCATCCTGTGAAATAATAATGAAGCCAGGGGATTGACGATAACCATCACTTGCTTTTATGTGCTCGGGAGCCACCATTTCAGATGGTAGAAACCACTAAGGGAAAGTGCCTGCTGCAGGCAGAAGCAGAGTACCCTAATGCATAATTCAGGGACATTATGCTACAGGAAGAACTTCATCAAAATGTGTACAAAGTGGAGAGTTAGTGCTATGTAATGTGAAATTAATGCTTGTCTAAGTTGGGGTTTTAGGAGAATATGAAGAGGTATCGGCAAACTCCATACCTTTTGGATTATTCTGCCTCTTACCACCATCTTTCACTTAACTTTGAGATCTTTTCAAGACTGATTATTTGGTTTACTGCACTCCTTTTATCCCGCATGGTTTTCTTCCATGCCATTTGATAAGCTCAGAAGATAAAAGCCCCTCTCTACCCGTTCGGGAATCTTCCCACCCCACCTTGACAGTCATTTTTCCATTACAGTTCCTTTAACGCATGCTCTTCCCTTGTGCTGATCTTCTTGGTCTCTCTCCTAGAATATTTTAGGGCTTGCTTGCCCTGGCTCCATGCTTCTCCTCTCTGATCTGTCACTCAGATAACTTCTAGGTTCTCTTTTCAAAATTCATATATCATCATGTTACACTCTTCTGGCTGACAGGATAAAATCTTGGCTCCCATGTAGATTCAGATGAAGCCAGCAGAGTCCAAGGGTCTAGAGGAGGGGCAGGAAAGCTCACAAGTCCATGCCTATTTGATACCTCACCTCACATTGGCATGCCAAAGGCTAACTCCAATGCTCATGAATACTAAAACTTAAATAGGATTGTCTCATCTTAGATTTAGAGGCTTTTGGCTACACACCCTAATTAATCAACTAACTAATCTAATTATAATCTAAAGATTGCTCAGAACTTCTGGGTAATACCTGGCTCACCTCCATCTCTCCTCTCTTTCAAGGGAACACACTTTCCAGGGAAAGAAAATTCTGAGTTGAGACAAAGAAGCAGGTGGAATTTTAACTGATATACACCAGAGTGGTCCTGACGGGAAGATGAAACGAGCTGCTTGGACTGGCCCAATTCTAGGTGTAAACTGGAAAGCGTAACCGAAGTCTAAAGGCTCACGTGTGGTCCAGACCAAGTCAGCAGATTCAGGATTTCACTGGGATTTAGAATCAAAGCCCATACTAGTCATTTGTGTGTTTCAAATGCTCCTTTTGTTCATACCACTGGGAATCTAGCACAGATTCTTCTTGATGGACTTGGGGATGTGAAATCTGTACATATTTTCTTCCATCCAAGTCTACTAGCAAAGACTATGTATAGTAAGTACATCAGCCCAGAGGGGGAATTTGAATCATTTTCCCTAATGACATTGAATGAATTCAGTGATCAACAAAAGGATATAACGAAAAAGAAGATATCACCATTACCCACAACTGAATTTTATGGGTTTTTTCTTCAAAATCATATATTTAATATAACACTCATGTTAAGACTGAGCAGAATATGGCATCTCTGAAAGATCTTAACAAATTATGTAAACATCACTCTATTTGCAGTGTAGAACCAAATATGTCCTATTCATGAAAGATTTCTTTATCAAGTTCCCATAATAAAGCTGTTTATGGTGGTTGCTGAATGAACTGAGCCACATCCGTCCTCAGGGCAACACTGTCACCTTGTAGCCTTAGGAGATTTTTTATATTCCATGGAGATTTCGTTTAAGAACTAGTCTTTTAACATTTATGTATTTCTTAATATTTTAACAATTTTACAGACCTCTTGGGGTGCGGTGTTACACTGAAGCCTCTTTAAGCTTCACAAAAATGGATATAACAACTCTCAGAAGTATTCTCAGAACCAGATTAAGCCTTCCTGAAGAAACTTTCATTATGTGATCACACAGTATATTATTTTCTTAGTATCACATTAGAATTTCTGTATAAAAGAACATGTTTTGTTTTCTTTACTTTCTTTCAATGGAATAAATTTCAAAAATGAAAAAAAGAAAAACAAGAAAAAAACAAACAAACATCAACAAAACCCAACCAAATCCAACCTGTAACCTGTAGTCCTTAGCAACGATTTAATAGCTGACAAGGAAAGGGCTTCATAACCATGGAGATACTTGTTTTGACATGAAAATACTTTGTCAGAATGTGAACTCTCATCCAATACATGAACAGATACTGTTTCCCGATGCTTTTTGGCGAAACTTCACAAGGAAAACGTTCTCATCATTTTAGTCAGTTAAAAATGAACAAAAAAGCTAATGCAATTGAGGCAGCAGAACTCACAGGCCTGACAAATGGATAAAATGTTCCTTGGCTGGATTTTTTTAAAAAACTTTACAATGTTTTTACATCCTTCTGTGTGTGCATGCACACACCACCACCAGGAAATCCAGCTTCAACGTGTTGCTTCTAGAGCCCCTTTAATCTCTTCTCCCTCTTTCTGGCATTAGCATGTTTTCCATGACGACAGTGTGAGTTCTTATAAATGAAGGTGCTGACATCTGCTCTAGTTTCAAGGCCTTGTTCCTGATGTTTCAATATTTCTAAAAAGCATGATTGCCAAACTCCTCAAGCACAGAAATCCCAAAATGGATTTAGGATTGAAAAGTCTGACCAAAAATAGTTTTAGGCCTGGATGGAAGGATGCAGTCCAATCACAACTCTGTTTCCAATGTGTTTTGTAAGCTTGGACTTACATAGCATTTAATAGCCTAAAGTTGCATCACAAAGGCTATGGAGGACAATGTCTTCATGACTATGTTTTGAATAGCTAACTCTGTTGGGTTTAAGAGTTAGTAAATGCAGAAGGTTCAAGAATAAAATTCCAGCCAGTAGTAATATGAAAATAAAATGTGATTAATTAAAAATGTCTGAGGGTTGTCCAGGAAAACAATCCAGCCATAAATGCCTCTATTTTTCTTTTTTTTTAAGTTTTATTTTATTGTTTTTGACAGAGACAGAGAGGGACAGAGACAGAGAGGCAGAGAGAAGAGGGAGGGCCCAGAGCAGTCTTCATAGTTGTACATCATCAGCTTTTGACATGGTTTTATTCCACACAGGTGGGCAGGGGTCATGCAGGATGGAAACCAGGCCAGGGGCCTCCCACATGGGAGGTATGCCCCCATGAGCTGAGGTTCTGAACCCAGGGGGCCTCCCAAGCATGAGAAACTCACCTCAACAAGAACCAAACTGGGGGCCTCCCACACAGAAAACATACCCCAGCTCAGCATAGGTGTACACACAGGCCAGTGCCGGGAATCGATCCTCAGTCCTCGGGACTGCAAAATGAGCACTCAACCCACTGAGCCATCCCAGCTTCCCCTATTTTTCATATTACATGGCTGGATACTTTCTGGACTGCCCTCATATGTTGGAAAGTACAAGTGTGGGATATATTCTGGGTGTCCACCTCAATGGGACTGAGATAATCAGGTTAGGCCTTTATGTGTTCTATTTGCATTAAGACTCCTAAAGTATCTGGAAAACATGAAGAAGAAAATTTAAGGAACTGATAATCACTATGATCCCTGAGAACACAAGGATCACTGACATGAATGTTCTTGAATTGAAAGGATGGGTGAGGTCCATCCACCATTAGGTACCCTGGCCTACAAAGAGCTAGTCTGAGATAAGAGGTGTCAAAGTTCACGAGTTCTCTCCTGGGGATGGTGGTATAGGAAGTTGCAAATACACTCTGCCCTAGGTGGTTTTAGGGAATGGTCCATAAATTGAAAGAACAGGGTGGCTCTTGGTGGTAAGAAGAGGCTTAGAAAGAGCAGTATTCTTTTCATGGGAAAGATGCGTATGAAGACAAGTGTTATGCCCAGAGTGGAGTGACAAGGGTACAAACATCAGCAGCAATAAGCTCTATGTTTTTGGTATCTGTAACACTCCTGTGCTTCACTGGGGCCATGAAAACCACCCAGCAAGGCCACTGAGTGGCACTCTCTGAGGGTAGATCAAGGAACCCTGGGGATGATTGTCTCTACTCTGGTCTAGAAGTCACTGGATAGATCAATGGCAGATGAGTCCTTGGGGACAGAATGGCTTTGGAAAAGGGATGAATGTGGAGAAGGACAAGTAACCACATCTAAGGATAGAAGTATTGCCACTGATTCTAGTGCTGAGTAGATTTTTTTTTTTTTCACTTCAGAGCCAAAATATTGAGGTTAGGCAAGAAAAAAGCATTGTGGGGGAAGGAAATATTTAGCATTCTAAGAGCACATAATTGCAAGTTTTAAAATATTATTTTCTCAGAAAACATAATAAATGTAAAAATGGAGATTTCTCTAACTCTCATACCAATTTGAATTTGTTCTTGGTTATAATTTATCGAGTACTACTTTAAGAAACTCTTTTCAAGAAGAATTTACATTTTAAAAAATGTATAATTTAGGAGATCCAAGATGGCGGCATGAGAGGAGCACGCCAATAACTGCCTGGGAAGGGCCTTGTGAACAGAGGGGAATCCACGGGGGAAACCCTGAGAAGAAACCTCAACTAAGAGAACCACACAACGCAGAACAACACTCAAAGGTTAGAGAAAAAAGGGGAGAGCGGGCGAGGAAAAGGGAAGCAGCGGTTCGGGGACAGAGACTCGGAGCGTGGCCCGGGGCTGGCAAAAACAAAGGGGGATTGGGGGACTACGGTCACAGTGGAGCTGGATGGAGGGCGGGCTGGAAGCCGAGACCTAGGGAGCGTGGAAGCCCCACAAGATTGTGGACAATTTAACATCCCAACTCAAGGGACAGCACGCAGTGCCCTAATCAGATCACAGAGCCTAAAGTGGAACAGGGACTGTGGGGCAGGGCGGCGGCACTTCCCGGCGGGCGGGGTGAGAGCAGGGCACCAGCCCGCAGCAGCTCAGCACCCCTGATTTACGGAGGAGACTGACTGTGAGGGAGCGCCTTCTGAGGACGGGGCTCTTGGAGTGAGGGCTGGGGCATGAGTGGGCAGAGCTTCATTGGACGTGCTTGGAGTGAATCCGGCGGTCTCAGCAGAGCCGGGAGCATAGAGCGGCTGCCGCCCGAGCTACGGCCTGTGCGCGCAGGGCTTTCGGCGCCCCGCCCACCGGGCCGCAGCGACACCGCTGCCTGCTTGCCAGCGCGCAGTTGTGCTGTTGGTGCCCTGCTCGCCAGGCCGCTGCGGCGACTCTGCCAGCGCGGAAGTGCGTGGCTGGGCTTTTGGCGCCCCGCCCACTGGGCTGCTGCCCATCATTGCGTGCGCGCACTGGGCTTTCGGTGCCCCACCCACCGGGCCACCCTGCAGCGCCTGCTCACCGGTGTGCTTCAGGGCTTTTGGCACCCTGCTTGCCAGGCCGCCGCAGTATCGCTGCCTGTGCACGGGACCGGCTTTCGGCGCCCTGCCCACCGGGCTGCGTGCCTGCTCGCGAGCGCGCAGCTGGGCTTTTGGTGTCCCGCCCACCGGGCCTCTGGGGCGTTGCGGACCGCGCGCGCAACTGGGCTGCCTGCCGGGTCTCCGCGGTGTCATTGCCTGTGCGCGGGACTGCACGGCCGACCGGGGCCACTGCCAAGCCCCAGCCCATCCAAGTGCTGCCCTGTGGGCGTGCCTTACAGATACAATTGAAGGAGGGGCAGCCAGGAGGAGGCATGACCAGAGCTCCTGCGCCCGCCCCCACTGAACCACCAGCCCCCCTGCTGAAAGAGGAATCTGCTATTGTGTCTCAGGCCCGCCCTAGCTCCTACTCACATGCCCCCACCCCTGGCCACACCTTTACCACCCTGCTATCTAACAGCTAAGACAGCAACCTAAAGTGCCCCAGGACACAGAAGCTGTCTGCTTCCCCCAACCCTCTCCCAAAATCTCCTCCTCCCACAACAGAGTCCAAAAGAAAAAATAAAGAGAAGCCCATCTGATAGGCAAACCCCCAGAGGGAAAACAGACTCATGCCTAAAGCAAAAAGAACCACATCAACCACAATGCACACCTCTGAATCCAAAGCCCCTCCAGAAGATCAGGGGCAGTCTTTAGTAAAGGACCTTGCACACTTGGAATCAAATCTAAGTGAAACAGAATTCAGGGCTGCATTAATCAAGACACTCAGAGAGCTCACTCAATGCTGGCAAAGTACCCAGACACAGTTAAATGACCTCAGCAAGAAGTTTTCTGAGCAAAATGAGTACTTTACCAACAAAATTGAGAAGCTAGAGCAGAACCAAAAGGAACTCCTTGAAATGAAAGGCATCATGGGAGAGCTCAAACAAGAACTGACCAGCATAGGAAACAGGGCTGACCAGCTAGAGGAAAGGATGAGTGAAATTGAAGATACAAACATGGAAATGTCACAGAGGGAAGAAGAAAGGGAAAGAAATATCAAGAGAAATGAAAGAGCCCTACAAGAACTTTCTGACTCCATCAGAAAGAACAATATTAGAATAATAGGGGTACCAGAAGGAAGCGAGATGAAATCTTCTCAGAGTCTACTAAAACAAATAGTGGATGAAAATTTCCCTAACCTGTGGAAGGAATTACAGCCCCAAATCCAAGAGGAAAGCAGAAGCCCTAACTACC
>PVKE010010943.1:0-41357 GCA_004027555.1 Craseonycteris thonglongyai
TACCAGACAACCAGGGGCAGCCCGACACCCCAGAGCCCTGCAATGATTCTCAGCCAATCCTCAGCCTGCTTATTGTGCCTTGTCTGTTCTTTCCCATGAAAATGACAGTAATGGCTCGTGTCTAGTTCCTCCCTCACCCTTTGCATCCTGACAGACCCTGGTTCTCCCCCCAGGATGTGGCATGTCCCCTCCTCTTGGGACCTGTGAATAACATGCTCTTTTTTTAGTAGCAGTTGTCTCCTGGCCTGTTAGACTGGCCACACCTGAGTAATAACAGAATCTACCTTTTGGGTGTGTATGGATTGCCCTGCAGATGTGACCAGCATGCAGGTCAAGGAGCAGCCTGAGGAGCAGATCCAGCCCTTGTCCTTTATCATCCAGCAAACATTCAGCAGATGCCTTCTGTTCACTTGTTCATTTATACAGCCACCAAGTATTTACCAGTTACTTACAATACATAGATAGTGAGCTGGGCATTGCTGAAGTGCAAAGATGGATCAACCACCACAGAGCTCCTGGTCTCAGCAAGCATGTCTTATCAGTGCATAGAAGCAGAATCAACATCGCTAATCATTGTGGAGCACTGCTCTGGGCAGACCACGGCCATGCATTTTCACCTTTGGTCCTCCCGAGAGGCCTGTTAGGTGGGTACCATTTGTATGGACAACCTAGACATGAGGAAAGGAAAGTGAGGCCTCATCCAGAGCAGAGCAGCGGGAGGCAGAGCCAGAATGAATGTGCAGGAGCCAACAAGGTTCCTCCCCATGCCCTTCACCAAGACTCACACCTGCCAAGGGCTTGCCAAGCCATACTGGCCCCGAGGGTATGAGACTCCCTGGATGGCGAGAGCTGTGCCAAAGCCTCCCTGAGCTGTTGGCCCCCTTCTTATGCCTGCCATTTGGGAGACTGGATTGGAATAGGTGTTCACGCAAAATGATGAGGCTCCAAGAAGAAAGCTTTCACCAGTGGGGGCCATGTAGTAAGGATCATGCAGACTAAATGTGTAAAACATGACCCTCAGTCGGAAAGTGATGCGTGTGACCAAATAATAGCTCAGGCAGCAAGGAAAGAGCTCTCACCGCAGCGGCAGGACCAAAGCGGCGAGAACTGCAATGAGGGCGTGTTGGGAAGAACTCCACATGGATCCCGAAGGAGTGGGATTCAGACAGGCAGAGAAGCTGGCCTTCTCCCGCATTCCTCAAGTCCCCACCTGGTTTTTGATCCACGCTGGGAAGGTGGGCTCCTGCTAACCCATCCCATTCCCTGGTCCCAAGGGAGAAAGGCCGGATTCTGTTATCAGGCACTGGGTCCCTTAAGCCTCTCCTGCAGCACCGCAATAGCCAAGAACTGCAACACAGGGCTCAGCCATGTCTCCAGTTTGAAGGAACATTGTTTTCTAACTCCGTCAGGTGTAGACATCGACACCCTGTGCAGGTCAGCCCAAAGCCTGAGACCACAGACCAGGCTGCACCCCCCCCCCCGAAGAACCAGGAGCTGTGGGGCCCAGTAGGGGCTCCCCCTAAGTCCTGATGAGCTTGGGCAAAGAGCTTACCTTTTATTTCTTAGTGGAGGGTTGGACAAAGCCAGCATTTTACATCTTCTGAAGAAACATCAGTGAGGGACAGAGTGTCTTGAGGAGGACAGATGAAGCCTGTGTAATTGGTGATCCCCAAACACCCCAGGCCCAACCTGACCTGCCCGGTGCAGATGTTGCAGGATTCCGTGCTGGTCCCTGGGGTGACAGTGGATAGGGGTAGCTGGTGTCCTGAAAGGACACAAAGCATTTATGGGGTCGAATCCTGATTTTGCTGCTTACAAGCTGTGTGACCGTGTGCATTTACTTAGCCTCTGAGAGCAGCTCTCCACATCAGTGCAATGGGCCACAATGCGTGTCTTGCTGGATTGTGTTGGGAGGAGTGTCCATGCCCATCTTGACCTTGGCCGAGTGCCTGGCACGGAGCTGGCAGCCCTGCACCCGACGTTTCCCCATTCTTTCCATGGCACCAGCCCTGCACATTCTGTCACAGGGACTTGAATAGCTAGCTGAACCGACATGCCCTGGGCAGCAGCTGGCCAACCCTTCCTGGTGGCACAGGGATTTGAAGTTCTTTTTTTGTCTTTTCTTCTTTCTGTTTTTTCATTTTTTGCTCCTCTGGGACTTCACACAAGGCCAGACTTAAACTGACAGAACCATGGAATCAAAGGCACATCTTCCAAATTATTGCTGTTCACAGACCCAAGGGAGCTCACATCCCCACATCCTTGACTGGCTGCCACTGTGTATCCCTCAGGACTTCTGAGAGGATCCTGCTCGGTAGTTTTCCCAGAAGCGTCTGTACTGAGAGAGCCACATGTTGGCTTCAGGCCCGGGGGCCTGGTGTGGCCTGTGGGACGGCAATGTGCTTGGAGCACATTAATCTCCCTCTTCAGTTCTTCTTCTTTATTTTTTTTTTTTTAAGATTTATTTACTGTTTTGAGAGAAGGTATGAGAGAGAGAAGAGGGGAAGGCCTAGAGCAGTCTTCATAGTTAGTTATATTATTAGTTGCAACACAGGTGGATGTGGGGCCACACAGGATGGAACCAAACTGGGGGCCTCCTGCATGGGAGGAGATAAACCTTCACTGCCATCAGGTGGTTATCAGTTTTGCCGCAGTTCAGCATGTGGGTTTGCACGGTCCAGCACCAGGATTTGATCCCTGGAACTTGAGGTTGTAAGGCAAGCGTTCAACTTGTTGAGCTCTCCCAGCATCCCTCCTCCTAGTTCTGATGTTGGTTCTTTGTTCCTTGACTTGACTCAACAGTGTTTCAGGAGTTCTAGAAGAAAAAAAAAGTCCCTGCTTGTAGAAATGGCTTGAGGTCATGTAACAGCTATAACCCTTTAACAAATTTTAGTGGTTTTCATTAAACATGTGGGAAAAAAATAAAGGAAACAGATGCCATAGAGATGAATAGTCCTCACACATGGACTCAGCCCAGACTCAGAAGAGGAACAAGTCTGCTATTTACATATGTATAGACAGTACTGTACCCAGTCTTGATAGACACTCCACAAACCCATTTATGTTGGCTTTGCTTGAGGCGAGGAGCTCCATTAGGGCTTCCGTCTGGCTATTTTTGTGACACAAGCAGACATCTGGGCTAGAAAGGGGTGTTTTGCCTCCTTTTAGGGGCAAGAATCAAGGTTTAGGGAAGATAACATTTGTTTGGTCCCCAGACCTTATAGATTTTGCTAGCTGCCAACACATATTGTCCTTTAAAACTGGAGCCACCTTGTCCCCAACCTTGGGACGAGGATGGTGTCCATAATGGGGAAAGGATAAGAATCTCCTATGTGTTAATTTATGATCATATGTGCTAGTCCTGGTTATGAGGGTCTGTGGTGATAGGGTAGTCCAGACACCATTTATTTTCCTTGCCAGATGCTACCAAATAAGCCAGTCTTTGTGAGAGTATGGGGGATGGTTTAACTAGGAATCACATCTCTGTATATTAGCTTTAAAAAATCAATCAAAAGTAAAACAGTCTAGCACAGGTCTTCTGTTTTTTCTTATGTATTTGGGTGTCTTGTTAGCAGCTTCTGAATCATGTGATTAACACTTAACCCTGGCTTACCTCACGATCAAAGCTGGCAAAAGGAAGGAAATCATAAAAATTAAAGCAGAACTAAATGAAATAGAGAATAAGAAAACAATAGAAAAAATTAATATAACAAAGACCTGGTTCTTTGAAAAAATTAATAAAATTGACAAACCCCTGGCTAGGCTCACAAAAGGAAAAAGAGAAAACACACAAATAATCCAAATTAGAAATGAAAGAGGAGAAATTACAACTGATGCCACAGAAATACAAAGGATCATACAAAAATACTATGAAGGCCTATATGCCACCAAATTTCGCAACCTAGAAGAAATGGACAAGTTTTTAGAAACATATAGTCTACCTAGACTGAATCAAGAAGAACTGGATAACCTAAACAGACAAATCAACAGTAAGGAAATTGAAACAATCATCTAAAACCTTCCCAAAAGCATGATTCCAGGACCAGATGGTCTCACTAACGAGTTTTACCAGGCATTCAAAGAGGAACTAACATCTATCCTTTTCAAACTTTTCCAAAAAATTGAAGAAGAGGAAATACTTCCCAACTCATTCTATGAGGCCAACATTACCCTAATACCAATGCCTGGCAAGGATGTCACAAAGAAGGAAAACTATACACCAATATCTCTGATAAACACTGATGCAAAAATCCTAAACAAAATACTAGCAAATAGAATACAACAATGCATTAAAAAGATTATACATTACAATCAAGTGGGATTCATCCCAGGGGCACAAGGATGGTTCAACATACGTAAATCGATCAATGCAATACACCACATACACCAAATTAAAGATAAAAACCATATCAATTGATGCAGAAAAAGCATTCAAAAGATACAACATCCATTTATGATCAAAATACTTAAAATGGGTATAGAAGGAAAATACCTCAACACAATAAAGGCCATATATGACAAACCCTCAGTAAATGTCATGCTGAACAGGGAAAAACTGAAATCTTTTCTTCTAAAATCAGGAATGAGACAGGGATGTTCCCTGTCACCATTGCTATTCAGCATAGTGCTGGAAGTCCTAGCCAGAGGCATTAGGCAGGAAACAGAAATAAAAGGCATCCAAATTGGAAATGAAGAAGTTAAACTGTCACTTTTTGCAGATGATATGATTCTCTATATAGAAAACCCCAAAGACTACACCAGAAAACTGCTAGAAATAATACATGAGTATAGTAAAGTTGCAGGACACAAAATCGACCTACAAAAATCCACAGCTCTTTTATACACAAACAATGAAACTTCAGAAAAAGAAATGAGAAAAACAATATTGTTTGTGATCAAAACAAAAGTAAAATACTTAGGAATAAACTTAACAAATAATGTGAAGGACTTATACATGAAAAACTATAAGATGCTATTAAAAGAAATTGAAGAAGATACAAAGCAATGGAAGGATATTCCATGTTCATGGATTGGAAGAATCAACATAGTTAAAATGACCATATTACCCAAAGCAATATACAGATTTAATGCAATTCCCAACAAAATCTCACAGACATTCTTTCAAGAAATAGATAAAAAAATTATCAGATTCATATGGAACCACAAAAGGCCCCGATTGCCAAAGCAATTCTATGGGAAAAAAATAAGGCTGGAGGCATCACTCTCCCTGACTTCAGTCTATACTACAAAGTGTCACTACTCAAAACAGCTTGGTATTGGCAGAGAAACAGACATACAGACCAATGGAACAGAATTGAAAACCCAGAAATAAACCCACAAATATATGGACAGATAATCTTTGACAAAGGAGCAAAAAATATACAATGGGGGAAAGAGAGCCTCTTCAGTAAATGGTGCTGGGAAAATTGGAAAACCACATGCAAAAGAATGAATCTGGACTGTGAACTGTCACCATATATCAAAATTAACTCAGAGTGGATTAAGGACCTCCACATAAGACCCGAAACAATAAAGTGCATAGAAGGAGGCATTGGCACTAAACTTATAGACCTTGGGCTCAGAGAGCACTTTATGAACTTGACCCCAAAGGCAAGGGAAGTAAAAGAAAAATAAATGAATGAGACTATATCAAACTAAAAAGCTTCTACACAGCAAAGGACACCATCAGCAAAGTAAAAAGGAAGCCAACCGAATGGGAGAAAATATTTGTAAACAATGCCTCTGATAAGAGGCTAATATCTAAAATATATAAAGAACTCACACAACTCAACAACAACAAAAAACCCAATGATCCAATTAAAATATGGCCAGAAGACCTAAATAGGCACTTCTCTCATGAAGACATACAAACAGCCAACAGATACATGAAAAAATGCTGAACATCACTAGCAATTAGGAAAATGCAAATTAAAACCACAATGAGATACCACCTCACACCTGTTAGAATGGCTATAATCAATAAGACAAGGGATAACAAGTGCTGGAGAGGCTGTGGACAAAAAGGAACCCTCATACACTGCTGGTGGGAATGTAAATTGGTACAACCACTGTGGAAGGCTGTATGGAGATTCCTCAAAAAACCAGGAATGGAATTGCCCTATGACCCAGCAATCCCTCTCCTGGGTATCTACCCAAAAATCCTGAAAACCTTAATCCACAAAGATATATGGACCCCAATGTTCATCGCAGCATTATTCATGGTGGCCAAGTCATGGAATCAACCAAAGTGTCCTCTGATAGATGACTGGATAAAGAAGTTGTGGTACATTTATACAATGGAATACTACTCAGCAATAAGAACAGATGAAATACAGCAATTTGTGACAACATGGACAGACCTTGAAAACATCTTATTAAGCAAAATAAGTCAGAATGAAAGAATCAAGAAACATGACCTCACTTATAGGTGGAATATAAAACTGAAAGGAACAAAGACTCATGGACACAGTCAATAGCTTAGTGGTTACTTGAGGGTGAGGGGGGAGGTGGGTGGGAGAGATGGAAAGTGAGCTGATTCTGGGTGGTGAGTACATTATGCGATGTATAGACAATGTAATGTAGAATTGGACACCTGGAAACAATGTAATTGTTATCAATTCATGTCACCCCAATAAATTTAACAACAACAAAAAAAAGAACACTGTAAAATTGAGTAATATCTTTAGAACTGCAATGGCTGAATAAACCTACCGGTATTCAAATACAATTCACATGTGATATGTAATTGAGACAAAAAAGAGGTACAATATAGTGGCTCTGGCATATTTTACTAGTGGAAATTATAGTGTAATAAACCACTGAATATCACAAAACAAACAAACAAACAAACAAATAAATAAATAAAAGTACAAACCACAGATTTAATTTTATAATATTTGTAACACTGTTAAATATCGTTCTGATTATTTTTTTGCATACCCCTGAACAGCCCAGCACATACCCCCGGGAAGTACGAGTACCACTGCTTGGGAACCGATGTTGTAGGTTGAAGTCAAGGTAGATAATCTGCTATACTTTTAAAAAACAAAAGGTTTCTCTGTGTAGAGATCTGTGGATTGAGATAGTGTGTTTCTTCACTATCCTCATTAGGACTGCTTATTAAAGCACTGAGTCCTAAGGCTCAATCGCACACATTGAATCAAAGTTTTCTGGGGACTGGAGCCCAAGAATCTTTACATTTGACAAGTAAACTTGAAGGTTTTGATGCACACACTTATATGAGAATCACTCCACTAAGTCCTCTATTAAAATGAAGTACAGAAAGCCGGGATGGCTCACCAGGTTAAGCGCTTGCTTTGCAGCGCTGGGGACCGAGGATCAAATCCCGAAACCTGCCTGAGTGGACCCATATGCTAAACTGGGGTATGCTTCCCATGCAGGAGGCCCCCGGTTTACTTCTTGCCCCCTAGTTCTGCCTCTGGCTCAAGGGGGCATGCCTCCCATGCAGGAGGCCCCCGGCCAAGTTTCTGCCCTGTGCAGCCCCCACCCACCTGTGTGTAATAAAACCATGTCAAAACTGATGACATACAATCTGGAGACGGCTCTGGGACCTCCTCCTTCTCTCTGTCTGTCTCTCTGTCAAAAACAATAAAATAAATTAAAAAAAAAAAAGAAACTATTAAAAATGGAGTAATTCTCATACAACCTCCCTGGAGTGCTGTAGAGATTAAAGATTATAAAGTAGTTGAAAGAATGCTAAAAAGTACTATTATAGGAGGGCACAAGTAAAATGTCGTTAAACTGCACTAGGAAGCCATTAAAGCCCTTAAATGGACTTGATTGAAGGAATTAGTCAATAAGTTACAAGAGAACAGAGGCTCAGCCTCAGTGTAGGCAGCAGTACACTCCCCAGTGGAATGGTGAACTTGAATCAATCCATCATTGCTTGTTCAGTTATGTAGCAAATGTTTGCAACCTTTGAGGGGAGAAAAGTAGCAGATTTTTTTCAGGTGTTTGTGGATAGAAAAAAAATCTAGGCCTCTTCAAGTGAGACAAAACTTTAATTTTTATTAATAAAATTATTAATTTTTCTTTAATTTAATTTTAACTCAATTTTTAAATTTTTCTTCTATTGGTTTCTGATTAAATTTTGTACACCATCCTCTTGTTCACATATTTTTAAACATATATGAGGGTTGTCCAGTAAGTATCCAGCCAGTAGGATGACAATTAACGTCACTTATGGCTGGATTTCTTTCCGGACAGCCCTTGTGTATAACAAGTGTTCTAAAGTAAAGGTGGTGGCCAGATAATCAGTTGCAGATGCTCCCCAGGTGAATGATCCTGCCATACATATTCAGGAATGCTGGGGGCCGCATGTCATTTTCTTGTGATCCCATCTCTCCAAATAATAGGAAGTAATCTCATTTAGGAAGATGAGGACAGGACACTATTTTTAAGGGAAGCTCATGGACCCCACTCCCAGCCAACCCTGCTAATGAGAAGTGCTGATGTGGATTAAGGACCAGCAAATGGGTCAACTACTGAGTGTGGGCAGATATCTCCAGGGGAAACAAAGCGGTTAAGAGCTTTTGTTTCTTCAAAGGGAGGCACTCTCTCGGTGCCCCTGAATCTCTTTTCTGCTTTGGAATACTTCTTTCTCTTCCTTCTCATGGGACACAGGTGGTAAGATATGCCCACAGTGTCTTCTAACTAGGGAAGAACTCTCTCTTCTTACCCCTTTATTTCTTTGTCTATCTTCTGCCAAGTTGTTCTACGTAGGGTATTGAACTCTCTATTATTGTATGTTTTAAACTATTTGTTTTTCAGTTACAGTTGACATTCAATATTATTTCATATTAGTTTCAAATGTATAGCATAATGATTAGACATTTATATAATTTAAGAAGTGATCCCCCAATTAGTCTAGTACCCACCTGGCACTCGACATAGTTGTTGCAACGTTATTTATTTATTTATTTATTTATTTTTATTTTTAAGTGTATTGGGGTGACATTGGTAAAAATTACATGGGTTCCAGGGTTGCAACATTATTGGCTGTATTTTCTATGCTATACTTTACCTTCATGACTATTTTGTAACTAGCAATTTGTATTTCTTCTATTATTGTTGAATTATCTCTTTCTCCTTTGTCAGTTTTTATTTATTTTGGGACTCTCTTATGAGGTACATACAGATCTTCCTGATTGATTGTTCTTATCATTATAAAATGTTCTTCTTTGCTTCTAGTAACAATTTTTGTCTTAGACTGTTTTGTCTGTACAGTTACTCCTGCTCTCTTTTGAGTATGATCTGTATGGTATATCTTTTTTCATCCTTTTACTTTCAACCTATTTTGTCTTGAATCTAAAGGGTGTCTCTTCAAAGTAGATAGCATATAGTTGGACTGTGGTTTTTACAGCCTAGTTTACTAGGATAGGAAACAAGATAGGACTTAGGGGCTAAAGTGTGCATAGGTTTGAACTGCCTTCTAAAGAAACCTCTGGGGGAAAGCTGGGATGGCTCAGCGGGTAAAGCACTCGCTTTGAAGCCCCGAGGACCGAGGATCGAATCCCGGCCCTGGCCCATGCGGATCCACATGCAGAACTGGGGTGTGCTCCCAGTTCAGTTCTTGCTGGGACCCATGTGGGAGGCTCCCGGCCCAGTTCCTGCCCTGCGCAGCCCTGTGCCCACCTGTGGAGTGAAACTGTATGGAATACTAATGTCAACTGTGGAGACTACTCTGGGCCCTCCCCCTTCTCTCTGTCTCTCTCTGTCTCTGTTTCTCTCTGTCAAAAATCAATAAAATAAATCTTTAAAAAAAAAAAAAAGAAAAAAAAGAAACCTCTGGGAATCTATCAAGATAGTAGACAGCATTCTGAGTTCAGAGACTCTGGGCTTGCTAATTGTCCCATACTAAGATTTTCTTCATCTTCACTCTTTGTTCTGTCTTCCAAATTCCTTTACCATGTGATTGTGAATCCCAGCCCATTTTCTCAACAGTGTATCCACTGATTTCTCCATTCATCCCTCCTGTACCATTCTTTCTTATTGCTAATGATGTTGTTTCTTTCTGTGTCTTAGCTCTCAATTTAAGTTCTAATAGTACTTTCTAATTCTAAAGAACACCATATGGATCCAAATGTTACAGTTTAGAACAAGGACAGATAATGTCACCATTCAAAGTCAATTTATCAGTTATTATATGATAAATAGTAATCTTGGTAATGGTAACATTTCTATGGTAAATGTCAACTATAGAGTGGTAATTTCAATGGAGCCTGGAAAAAAAATTGTTTAGAAGGAAAGAGTTTGTGTTTATCTGGTACTGTCTAATGGGGAGAGAAAGGGACTCTGAATTTAGAAGACATAACAATTAGTTACCATATCAGCAAACTCTAGGGTAGCACTGAAATGTCCATGGTCTTCCCTAGACTGGATAAGGTAAGCTACAAAACTCCTGGTGCTCTGATTCTCTGCTTAATCTTCCAATGACTACTTCAGGTAACTTGCCAGTGTGGAAATGTCCTGCACAGTGGATCGGAATGTATGTCTATTCAAATGCCTAGCTCCCTCCTCCCACGATGCTCTCTCACTCCCTAGTGGTACATCATTGGCCCTCTCCTTTATAACTTGGTCTCCTGTGGCCTTGGTTGATGTGACTTAGTCCTCCTAGGGACTGGTCTGAGATCTATAGAATCACTAGAAAATTCCAGCTGAACTAGCCTTCCAACTTCTGTATTTTCTCTTCATTTCAACATTGGAGAAATCCAAGACCACAACCATAGGCAGAAAGAAAAAAGGCATTATGAGAAAGCAGTGCAACTTTTCCGGCAACAGTGCAAGTCAGTAACCTTGTTTGCAAATCGCCAGGTCAAAGGAGCTGTTGATGTGGGTAATTACAAGCCTCTAGCATCTGTCAGCAAGATCTGAGCAGTACATGTGCATACCTGCAATGGGAGGCCTCTCATTTACCTACAATGCTTCAGGTCTTCTCATTTAAAAACATGCCATTCCCCTTACCCTGCTACATATTTGTGTTAGTGAGGATTTCCGGGCCTCTGGAGTCATTGCTGGCTCTCGCATTAGCTAGGCCATGATGCTTCTAAGCTATCTCCACAGAAACAGATGTTAACACCCTCGGGCACAGTGTGGCCTCTCCCTGTAATATTCTCTCCAAATTTGCATTTGTGCTGTCAGTTGGGGAATTGCACAGAATGACAACTGAAAGAAGTTATAATGGGAGTGCGGGATGGGGGAAGGAATAGACTCATTAATTAATGAAGGAAAAATGGGATCTCTCAGCTCATATCCGCTGTTTGAACTCAAGTAGGGTTAATTGTTTTCTATGCTAGGCTCACAGTAGCTTCCATCTGAGGAGATGGTAGTGAATGTGTCTCAATTAGCCAACCTGACCTAATGTCATGGTCAGGTACATATAGGATATAACCTGGTTCATTCTCAGTTCCTCTGGGATTAAACACATGCATGTGCACACGCACACACACAACACCCAAACCTGATCATAGAATGTGATCAGTCACCCTTTCTTTGAGAAGTGTGGAAGGGAAGAAGCATTCCTTCTATCATTTTGTCTGACCTGAGCCGAGCTAGTAGTCTGCGTGTGGTGTGGGTGAGCAGCTGTCTTAGGTTCTCAGACTTCAAGGTGGGGATTCGTGCAGGACAGTAACTGGGGTGCAGTTCTAACAGAGGCCTCAGTTCATCTCACAGCCCCCTGAGTTTTCTTAACAGAAGGCCAGGATCTGGGCCTTTGGACCTCATGAGATGAGGTTGTCCTGAGGGAGGAGGTGATGCTGGGTGCCTTGGCATGTCCTTCACATAGGTGCACTTCTCAGGTGGGGCTCCCAGCAGCCAACCCCTTCTCAGGCTGTTGACCCCTTTAAATAAATGGGACAGAAGGGAATGTGGGCAATCACCTTGCCACCTTACCAGCCGCTTTCTTTCTAGAGCAGAGTTTAGAAAATGGCTCTGGTGGCATAATAAAGCAAATGCAGACATTCTGAGGTTACTCTTTTCACAGAGGTGGGGGTGAAGGAGGAAAGGAGGACACATTTATAAATGTCAGCGTTCCTGTGACGTGGCTTAGTCTGCTTCCCCCCAGCTTTATTGAGATATACTTGACATATAACAAGGTGTAAGTTTAAGGAGTCCAATGGGATAGTTGGGTATATGTATATATTGTGAAATTATTTCTACAATGTCAGTTAACATCACTTCATATAATTAAAAACAATATTTTTTTGTGATGAGAACATTTAAGATCTACCCTTAGCAACCTTCAAGTATACAATAGAGTATTTTTTTTAAGATTTATTTTATTGTATTTGACAGAGACAGAGAAAGACAGAGAGAGAAGAGGGCAGGCCCAGAACAGTCTCCATAATTATACGTCATTAGTTTTCGACATAGTTTCATTCTACACAGGTAGATGTGGGGCCATGCAGGGCAAGAATCAGGCTGGGGGCCTCCCACATGGGAAGCTTGCCCCAGCCAGAACTGAACTGTGTGCCTTTCACATGAGACACACACCCCAGTTCAGCATATGGGTCCACACAGGCCAGGGCAGGATTCGATCCTTGGACCCTGGGGCTGCAAGGCAAGCACTCAACCCACTGAGCCATCCTGACATCCCTACAATAGAGTATTGTTAACTATAGTCACCATGCTATATATTACTCATCTTATATCTGAAAATTTGGACCCGTAGACCAAACTTTCTTCATTTCCCTTCTCCCTAACCCCCCTGGCAACCACCATTCTACTCTCTGCTTTTGAATTTTGCTATTTTAGATTTATATATAAATGAGGTTATACAGTATGTCTTTCTCTGACATATTTCACTTCCCACAGTTCCTACAAGGTGCATTCATGTTGTTGCAGATGGCAGGATTGTTTAGGGCTGAATCATATTTGTGTGTGTGTCATTTTCTTTATTCACTTAGGTTGCTTCCATGTTTTGGCTGTTGTTAATAAAGCTGCAATAACGTGAGGGTGCAGATGGGTCTTCAAGATACTGACTTCATATCCTTTGGATAAATACCCAGAAGTAGAATGGCAGTTCTGTGTTTGTTTTTTGAGGACCCACCACACCCTTTTCCATAGTGGCTGCACTAAGTGACACCCCCATCAACAGTGCACAGGGGTCCCTTTTCCCCACATCCTCATTAGCACTTGTATCTCTTTTTGATGAGCGCGATGTATCTAACTGTAAATCCATCTCAAGCTACCAGCAGACAATGACCACCTGATGTGTTCCTTGGCCCACCTGGGGCCTCGAAAACCAGAGTTAACTGAGAAACAAAGTAGTCAAGCTTCATTCCCAATTTTCTGCCCGCAAGACCAGAACAAGGGACTATCTCATGTTCTTGCTGGGCCTGTGTGACACAGACTCCTGCCTTCCTCATGGGGTGAGGGGATCACCTTTGGTGGCCTCTATAGTCTGGAGAAAGAAGCAGGAAGCGCAGGAGCAGGAGGGATGGCATGGCCCACAGTGGCTGCCAGTCGATGGGAGGCAGCAGCAGAAACTGTACCTCACCCATGTGTCACCTTCAGTCATCCCTCATCTGTTCCCGCCTTCTCTGCCCTTCCTCCTCCGGTTACTGAGGTCTCTTCCTGAGTGCCAGCACCCAGAGCCTACCTTGGTACTGGGCGCACAGTGGTTGCTTGATAGATGTTTGTGGGTAAATGAATGTTGGTCACAGAGGCTCCCAGGGTTGGCCCTGGAAGAGACGACAGGGTTTTATTAATCCCTCCTGTGTATATTCTGTTTGTGGCCAACCTGAATTTGCTCCTCAGACTGACCAAATGTTTGCATAACTTTTGCTCCTCAAAGCTGATGTTTACATAACTTTTCTCCCCCTCAAACACCCCATACCATGTAAGTAACTTACATGTCACTGTCACTATTTATGACCCACTTCTCTAAGCATTCTAACGGTGGCATGGGGAGAGAGGGCACCAAGGGTCCTGTTCACATGGTAGGGTGCCCAGCAATGGCTGAGGGCAAGAGTCTTCCAGCGAGGTCTGTCTGGGCTACATTCCTCACCACACTGGGCTCTCTTCAGACTTTTCCCACTGCTGTGGGTAGACCAGGCTGGTGTTTAAAGGGGCCCTGGCACCTGCTTCTTCCTTTGAGAAACAAGTTACCAGTGAATGCAGAAAGGCTGGGGGAGAACAGAATGGTGCTGGGAGGTTTGCCTACATCATGAAAGGGCTCATCGTGGCTAGCGCACCGTGACAAGGCTGGGTAGTCTGGGTGGTGGTGTTTCTATTACAGGCAGGATGACTTTACGTGAGTGCTCTCTGCATGGCCACCTTCCCAGGCCTCCCGGATTCTGCTGCATTGTGGGGTGAACCTTTTGGAATGTGTCAAATGGAAATGTCCTCTGCAAATAGCGTGCAGACAGTTTAGCAGTGCATGTTTACTGGTGAAATGTTAAAGAACAGGGATGGCATTTAGCTGTGAGGCCCCATGGAACTTGCAAGGGGGTGGGGGTGGCAGTGAGAAAAGAAACTGACATTTAGTGAGTGACAAATGCTGTGGGCACTTCTTACGCAATGTGATCAGGGGATTCTGGTCTCTTAAAAAGTCCCTTGAACTGGGGAATCATGTAAAGTGACATACTTAGACCTTAAACATTTTACTTTAATTTTAAACACGAATCTGGACATTCCTTTGCTGATCTTTTGATTTAAGGCTATGACTTCTTTGAAGACAGTGCCTGATCGATGTCCCAAATTATCATTCTTACATAAACCATGTCTGTGATCCATTATCTTAAGACAGGGGTCCCAACCCCCAGAGTTAGGAACCGGGCCTTACAGCAGGAGGTGAGTGGCAGGCACTTGAAGCTTCATCTGTATTTACAGCCTTTCCCCATAGCCCAATTACCGCCCGAGCTCCGCCTCCTGTCAGATCAGAGGTGGTATTAGATTCTCATAGAAGTGTGAACCCTATTGTGAGCTGAGCAGGGGCATCTCCCTCCTCCCCTGCACCCCCCTTCCTTGTGCACTCATGTTTCATGGTTTAAGTAATACTTAGTTGAATTACAAAATTATAATATAAAGTACAACTAACAAACATAGATAATAGATGCACCTGGGAGGGAAGGGCCTGGGGCTGTGAGCCTGCCACTGGCTTCCGCCTGTGGACTTAGGTCAGGAACAGAGAGATGGCTAAACTGACAGGTTGGTTAGATAGAAATTCCTTACAGTCATCTAAACCTTCTGATAACCCTGTGAGTGTGCTACTGTCACCTCTATCTTACAGGTACAGCAGTGGAGTCCCGAGGCTGGGTGTCCACCCTAAGGTACACCGCCAGCGAGCGGCAGACTCAGAGTTTTCACACACTTCTGTTTTTGTCTTTATGAGTCTCACCGAGGAGTGAATTTCCTCACCTGGTTTGTTGAGTAAAAGTTTAACAACTACATACAAGAAAAGCCACGTTGCTTTCTTTTTCTTAAATCGAATTAAATCTAGCTCTCAGCATCCCCCACTCAGGGTGGCAAGAAATTTAACCTCAATCGTGTTTTGGGCTCCTCAGCCCAGTCAAAAAAAAAAAAATCAGGGGTTACATATTTGCATAGAAATCTGAGCAGGGCCCGGTCCTTTGATGTGATGATTGTCCCATCTAGATCAGGGGTTCCCAATATGTGGCCCTGGCCAGTAGCATCAGCGTCACCTGGGACCTTTTCAGAAGAGCGGATTCTCATCCTCGGAGGAGGGGCTGCATTGGAGGTCTGACTTCGGATTACTAGCCTCTCAGTTCCCACCCATTTTCAAGGCCCAGCTCCGTCGGTGTTGGAAGAGGAAGAGAGGCAGAGATCTATGATGCTGACCAAGGAGAGGCCTTTCCTGGCCGGTGGCTGCTGGGCATCTTGTCTAGCCTCTGGGCTCCTTTGCATATGGAGCTGCAGGGATCTCTGCCTTTAGTTGCTCCTGTGAGCTTTCTGCCTCTACAGATTTCCGGAGAAGAGAGTACCACGTGGCTCCCAGGGCGGCAGGCCCAGCTCTCCCAAGGACTCTGGTTACTCTCCATCCTGGCAGCCATGTCACTGTGGGTCTGCTGGTTCGCAGTTCAACAAGGCTGCAGCCAGGGACATGGCAGTCCCCTGCAGTTTCCTCAGGCTCCCCAACGTCCTGTCCCCAGACTGGGCTTTGTGCTGGGGGGTGCTTCATAATGAACACGGGTCTCCTCCTATGGCTTCTCACTCCGTTCTCCCCCTTGGCAACAGTTTCCTCCATGGCTGGCAATGGGGCAGGCAGTGTCAGCAGGAGTGGTGGGGGCAGGGCAAACTTGGCTGTCTCTTTATAAGGGGGTGCTGGCTCCAAACTTTGGCAGCTTGCTTTAGAATATGGAAGGCTCAGAGCCCATTGTTTTTAGCTGTAAGTTTTAGTGCTGATTCCAGAACAACAGTTCTCCTGACCATCCTATTTCACGTGTTGTTCAACACTCATATGTCTCTACTGAGTTTCTGTTTCCTTGTTCTAGAGATTACTGAGAGAGAAGGGCCCTCCAACTATAACTGTGGACTTGTCTCTCTCTCCTTTCAATTATATCAATTTTACTTTATGTTTTTCTGAAGTTTTATTTTTTATTTTTTGGTGCTTCTATATTTAGAATGGCTATGTCTTCCTGATGAATTGATCACTCTATGAGTATGTGTTCCTCTTTTTTTCCTGGTAGTATTTCTTGTTCTGAGACCTACTTTTCTGATATTAATATAGCCACTTCAGCTTTCTGGCGGTAGTGTTTATATGGTTTATCTGCTCCCATTTTTTTTACTTCTAACCTATTTGGGAATATCTTGTAGACTGCATATAACTGAGTTCTGATTTTTAAATCTAATCTGGCAGTATCCGCCTTTGGATAGTAGTGTTTAGATTCTGTGATACAATTATTGATGTGGTTGGGATTATGTCTACTATGTTGCTATTTCTTTTCTTTTTATCCCATATTGTTCCTTTTCTACTTTTCCTGCTTTCGTTAAATTAATTGGTTAAAATAGTTAGGGTTTCATTTTATCTCTGCTATTGGCTTATTAGTTTTTTCTGTTTTATTTTTTATTGTTGCTCTCAGGATTAAAATATGCATTTTTAACTTTTGAAAGTTTACTTTCAAATCATGTTATACTACTTCAAGTAGTGTAAGAAACTAACTACAGTTTGCTTGCACTTTCTCCTTCCTATCCTTTTACACTATTGTTTTAATAGATTTTACTATTGATTTAATAGATTTTACTTTTACATTATGTTGAACTTCCAGAATTCATTGTTATTATTTTGCGTTAAGTAGCCATTATCTTTTAATGAAATTAAAAATAAGAAAACTGCCTTGTATTTACCTACATGTCACCATTTTTTGGCATTACTCATTTCTTTGTGTAGCCCAAGTTCCATCTGGTTTCCTTCTGCTTGAAGAAGTTCATGAGGAATTATATCTCTTGTAGTGCATTTGCTATTGAGAAATTCTTTTAGCTTTTGCTCATCTGAAAGTTTTTCACCTTTAATTTTGCACTGGGCATAGAATTCTAGGTTGTTTTCCCCACCCTTTAAGCACCTAAAAGGGATCATTGCATTGTCTTTAGGCTCACATAATTTCTGACACAAAGTTTGCAGTAATTCCTAACTTTATTCTTTTATCTGCTATGCAATTTTTTCTCTGGCTACTTTTAAGAATTTTCTCTTTATCACAGATTTCCACCAATTTGATTATAATGTGCCTTGGTATAGTTTTCATTGTGTTTATTATGCTGATTTGGGGTTTGTTAAGCTTCTTGGATCTGTGGGTTTACAGTTTTCATCAATTTTGGAAAATTACAGGCATTATTTCTTCAGGTATTTTTTTTCTACCATCCTTCTCTTTCTTCTTTGGACTCTAACTCTGCTTATGCTCTATTACTTCATAATGTCCCACAGAGTACTGAGGTTCTTTTCATTTTTTTCAATCATTTTTTTCTCTTTGCACTTCATTTTGAGTTTAAGTTCATTGATCTTTTCTTCTGGGATGTCTAATCCATAAATTCCACTCGGTATAATTTTCATCTTAGATGTTGCATTTCCCATTTGCTTCTTTTTCATACCTTTCACTTCTTATATTCATGTTCAATGAGTAGGTATAACACATTTGTAATGTTTGTTGATGTTTTTATTGATAATTTTATTTCTTTATTATTTCTGGGTCTTTTTCTATTAACCAAGTTTTCTACTGTTATGTGTCACATTTTTCAGTTGTGTGGAAGTCTGGTAATTTTTTTTTTTTTACTGTGTGTAGTACATTACAATGTTTTTCAATATTGAGTGCTAGATATTTTATTTTTTTAACTTTTTAAGTGTGTTAGAGTTTATTCTGACAGGCAACTAAATTACCTGTGGATCAGTTTGATCCTTTTAAAGTTTGTTTTTAAGTGCTGACAGAGTAGGTCTAGAGTAGCCTTTAGTCTAGGGCTAATTTAGCCCCCTTTCTAAGGTGTGACCCTTCCTGGGGTCTGTGCTGAAATGCCCCATTTATTTGATGAGGTTTCTCCACTCTGGCTGGGGGGGTGGGGGGTGGGGGGGTACTCAAATGATTCCCAGCCCAGTGTGAGCTCTGGGAAGTTTTTGGCTTAAAGCTCCTGGGGGGGAAAGCCGGGACGGCTCAGCGGGTTGAGCGCTCGCTTTGAGGCCACGAGGACCGAGGATCGAATCCCGGCTCCGGCCCAGGCAGGACCCACGTGCTGAACTGGGGAGTTCCCACAGTTTGGTTCTCTGGCTGTCTCTGTCTCTGTCTCTCTCTCTATCTGTCAAAAGTAAAATAGAAATAAATATGCACTGAAGATAAAATAATTACTCTCTATAAATATAAAAAGATATAAAAAAAAAAAAGCTCCTGGTAATTGTTCTTTTCTTAGAAGTTGACATTGTTTCTGGTTTTGCCTTGGGTTGTCAGTCAAGGACTTAAGGGACCCCTATTCAGATTTCTGGAACTCTTTCTCTGTATAGCTCATCCTATCTATACTCTGCCCTAAATCCTAGCTGCCTTGGCCCCTGAACCCCGATCTCTCATCTCATTTGATGAGACTGCCTGGATCAGTTTGAGTTCACTCTCTCCCTGAACCGCTGTGCAGGAATTGCCTGTAGGCAGGAAGCCCAGAGGGTTTATGACTCCATTCACGTGTTTCCCTTCTCAGGAGTCACAATCCTATGCTGCCTGTTGTCCATTGTATGGAACCAGTTTGTTCAGTTTTTTCCTTCCTTTCTCCCTCCTTCCCTCCCTGCCTTCCATCTTCCCTTTCATGTAGAAGGTAGTTTTGAACTCTTACTTTCTTATGCCTCTAAGTGGAAGTCTCTTTTGATGAGAACCAAAAAAGACTAGACAGTACAGATTAGATCTGTTAAGTTCATGGGACTTTGTGAGGATGGGGTAAAGCAAATTACAATGATGTATTCAGTAGTATGAGCTTATAGGTACTCTGTAATATTTGCAGGAAGACCAAAATAAATAAGTAAATAAATAAAAATAAGAACCTGGAATTACCTTCGGGAGAGCAGGCCCCTTGTAGCACAGGCTGCCCCCACTGGGTGAGTGTTCTAGGAACTCACCTGCATCAGTTTACCAGCTGACATTGTTGTGAGAGGCTATATTTGGCTTCAGTGAATTTTGTTTTGGAGACTCAATGCCTTTGCCCATTTCATGATGGTGATTTACACAAACAATGTGCAGCATGTCAACACACCTGCCCACGCCATGCTGAGTGTTCAACAGTTTTTGACCCAAAACAGCATGACCCCCGACTCACCCTCCCTATCTACCTGACCTTGCCCCGAGCAACTTGTTTTTATTTCCCTGGATAAAAAAGTTCTCATAGGGAAACATTTTGTGGCATGGAAGAAGTGAAACAAACAAACAAACAACAACAACAAATGGTAGAAGTACTAAAGGGTATCAAAATCGATGAGTTCAAAAACTGCTTTGAGCAGTAGAAAAAGCATCTTGATAGGTGTATTGCATCAAATGGAGAATACTTTGAAGGTGACTGAAGTTTAAACATGGAAAAATAAATACACAACTTTTTATAAATAAATTTCAGTTTTTGGGGGGTCCATCCTCATATAAAAGGCTTTCTGGAGAAACAGAGATAGCTGAGGTGAGTCCCAGTAGACAGATCTACAAATAAGAAGGTCTGGGTCCATGGTTCTTAAAGTATAATGCAAGGAGAAAGCATTTGGGTATTTGTTAAAGGAACAGATTATAGGGCTCCTAAAAAATATACTGATTCAGAAGGTCTGGGGTGAGACCTCATAATCTGTATATATATATTTTTTTAATTGAAGTGGGGGCCTCACCACGTTCGGGAAGCACACCCCAGTTCAGTATGTGGGTCTGCCTGGGCCGGAGCCGGGATTCGATTCTCGGTCCTCGGGGCTTCAAAGCGAGCGCTTAACCCGCTGAGCCATCTTGGCTTTCCCATAATCTGTATTTTCAACAGGTTCTCTAAGATGATTCAGCTACAGGTGGTCTAGACCCATTCTCGGAGAAACATTAGCTAAGGATCCTGTTTGGGATATCCTAGTGTAAACCTATCTAATTCCATCTATGTTGAGCAGATGTGCCATTTTAAATAGGACGGAAAACAGTGGCACTGCCCCTTTTCAAATGGTACATCTGGTCAGCCTGCTGGCACCTTGAATTTATCCCAGTGAGACTAACCTGGCCAGACATACTGTTTGAAATGGAGCAATGCCATTGTTTTCTGTCCTGTTTAGAATGGGATATCTGGTCAGCCTAATTTAAGGTGGCCAGATTTTAACATTGGTAAAGCGGGACACCATTGACTGGGGGAGAGGGGGTTCTTGATTAAAAATTTGGTCTATCTCCCGCCGTTCCCTAGCTTGTCATGCATTCTTTCAAAAAATCGGGACTTTTTATAAATGCCACGGGACACGGGACAAATTGTTAAAAATCAGAACTGTCGGGATGTCTGGTCACCTTAGCCTAATTCCATCTCAGGCACATGGGCAAGGTACATGGGTAGAAAAGGGGAAGCAAGAATGAGGTGACAAGGGACCAGATGGAAGATCAAGGCACAAGGACAGTGTGAGTAAGACATGATGGGGTATTGGGTACAAGAACTGCTGCTCTCAGCAGGCTGCCTAGCTGGGTACAGCAGGGCCACCATGGGAACAGGCGATGAAGACCTCCTATAGGGAGACGTTCAAGAATATGAGAACAGCCCTGAAAAAGAACAGCTGGAGTCAAAGCAGAATGAAACCTCGCTTTACCAGCTGACACACCGGCAGCTACAAACACTCATTTAGAAGAACCCTCTGCCTCTGCCATGAGCTGGCCTTTTTCATGAATGACTCATCTCCCTCTAGTGAGCTCTCTCGAGACACAGTTTTAGCTTTGTGGAGCTTTGTGCTAGGTTGTTACACTGTCCCAACTGCCCGAGTGCTGTATTGAAATGCTCAGTAGGACCAGAGAGAGTGGGGTTGATCTCTCCACCAGGGTTCCTAAAAGCCCCATCTCAGCAAGACTTCAAGAATTCAGGTCAACTCAGAGCTGCTCAGAATCCTTCACTCGTTTTCTTTTGATATATCACCAGTGAGCGTCAAATCTTCCTACCACTAACCACCACCACTAGTGCTTAGAGCAAAGAGAGAAGCCTTCCAGCTACAGATACGGGGACTACACAAGAGGAGTCGTAAGGGTAAAGAATGTGAACGCTGACACACAGGCCCACCACCTGGGTTCTTCAGAGCACGGTGTGCACTTGGACCTGTGAGCAAGGACAGAACAGCTAATGGTCATGTTCCGTAATGACACTAAGGAATATGAGAACAGTGGTAAAACCATGGAAAATACCGTTAGGGCTTACTTTAATGATCAAAGACATCTCACAATGGCAGGAAGTGACCCTGTTCATACAGGACTGGCATTGAAGGAAGAAAATATCGTATCAGTGGGGAACCTACCTGCTGTGTGAGGAGTCAAGAAATTATCATGTTGCCATACTTTGTAATCACAGTAGCAATTTGTCAACCACTGTTCCATGATGGAGTGTTCTCAGAAGAGTCACAGAAATCTCATTCTTGGGGAGGGTTCACGAATTAAGGAGGAGGCTTTGCTAAATGAAAAAATAAAAAGATGCTTCCCCTTTGTAGGTAAGAAAAGCCGTTTTCAGCTAATATTTGCACATTGAATATCCATAGATTATTTTTCTCCTCTCTGTGGGTTGTAGCAGCATTTAAGTGAGTTTTGCCCAATATTCGCCTTTTGGGATGCTCCATAGGAAAAGAGTTTCGTGGTCAAATTTGAGGCAAATATTGCCTACTATGTCTTCCCTGTGGACATATGCAGAAGACTATTCAACCAAGGAAAGGATGAATACAAAATATTTACATGTTTGCTTATATCAGAAAGGATGAAAGAATAAAACATTATCAATGATTATCTATAGGGAAGGGAGGCAATAGGGTAGAAGGGACATTGACAGAAATTAGGCTTTTTTGAACACACCTTATTTTTTTACATTTAAATTTGGAACCATGAAAATATTATGGAGAATTCTAAAATAAAGCTAAATGCATTGAAAAAGCAATCAATAAAAATGGAAAGTAAAATGAAATAGATGACCCTGTTTCTAGGTGGGACATAGTTCTAAAAAGGAACTATTCCAATTAACTTTAAACAGAATGATTTGACTGTATACGACTCGTGGGGGATATAGCCTAAAGATATAAACCAAACCAAACCAAACCAAACCGTCCACCCAAATAAGAAACCCCTTAAGATATAAAACTTTTCAGTAATCACATTGTTTTTTTGTTTGTTTGTTTTTGTTTTATTGTTTTTGACAGAGAGAGAGAGAGAGAGAGAGAGAGAGAGAGAGAGAGAGAGAGAGAGAGAGAGAAATACAGAGACAGAGAGAGAACTGAACTGGGGGAACTCCCTAGTTCAGCACATGGGTCTGTATGGGCCGGCCGGGGCCGGGATTCGATCCTCGGTCCCCGGGGCTGCAAAGTGAGCGCTTAACCCACTGAGCCATCCCGGCTTCCCCTCACATTGGTGATGGGAGTATTGATATTGTTATTTGGAAATGTTTGTGTGTGTTATTATAGGAAAAGTAATTATGTTGGTGGTGTTGAGAATTGAGATTTTTGGCATGGTTAAAAGGAAATATAAATGTAAAATTACTGAGGTTATGGAAAAACCCTGAATAGCTCTGAATTTGAATTGGAAATATCAGTATGAACTTATGATGTATCTTGTCCTCACCAAAATATATTTCTTAGCTCCACCCACCAAAAATGCCTAGAAACAAATGACCAACCCAGTAGCAGCAGGCAACTCTGCACTCTAAGTTATGTTCTCTAAATGTCACTGACCACTAGAAGGAGCCATGACTCATTGGAGAAATGGTTGCTTCCAGGTGTGGGGCACAAATGAGCCTGGAGATGTTTTCATGCCAGAAAGAAAAGGAGTCATTAAATACTACTAGAATAATATCAAAAGGGCTGAAGAACTAATTTGAATAAGTTCTCATTGACCAAAGATGGGACAACTTCAGTATTAATAAGGATAGTAACTACAGTGATTAAATCTATAGGTTCACCATGATAAAAAGAAAAAGCCTTCATTGTCTATCTTTGGAAGGTTTCAGGGAACCATCTCATTCAGAAGTCTCTTTTGGCTTTCTTGTTATATCTGCATCTCAGAGTAACAAATGTTAGATAAAGGAAAAATTCTCTTCAAAGGAATTCAGTGATAAATGAAGAAGAAAGAGTAAACGTAAGATATCATCAGGCGATGACTATCATTGAGGGATGGCATCACACAGAGACCATCAGGCCTCACACAGCTCTTGATGCAGTGGTTCTGCCTAAAAGGAAAACATGCACCTTCATCTGATCAAGACTCCAGGTCTTATTACTGATTTAGAAGAAGTGCAAGTGATAGGGGAGCATGCTAAACGATACCACACAGGTGCAGTCAACAAAGCCCAGACTGTGGAAAACTTTACAGCACAAATAAGACCCTGTTTCTTCAAAAAATATTTTCAGAGGGAAAAAACAATGAAGAATAAACTGTAGGTTGAAAGAGACTTAGAGGGCATAATGAGCAATTGGAATGTGCGAGTCATATTCTGATTCTGATTTAAATATTTATTTATTTATTTATTTTTTAATTGTCTTTTTGACAGAGACAGAGAGAGATACAGAGACAGAGAGAGAACTGAACTGGGGGAGCTCCCAGTTCAGCACATGGGTCCGCACGGGCCGGGGCCGGGATTCGATCCTCGGTCCCCGGCACTGCAAAGTGAGCGCTTAACCCACTGAGCCATCCGGCTTCCCCTGATTCTGATTTAAATAAACTATAAGCATGGCTATCGTACAGTCATGGAAAGGTGGACACTGACTAGATTTGATCACATTAAGGAATTATAAACATTTGTAGGTTTGATGATATTAAAGAGCTCTTACTTTTTTTTTTATTAAAGAGAAAAGCGCTTATCTTTTGGAGCAGGGGCTGTCACACTGTGGCCTGTGGGCCAGATGTAGACCACGGCCTGTTGTGTAAGTGAAGTTTGTTGGTTGGAGCGCAGCCACCGGGGCTTCTGCGGTGTCTGGCTGTTGTGCACTGGTAGAGCTGACAAGTTATGACAAACACCTTGTCTGGTCCTCTGTCCGCCCCTGTTTTAAGCTACTTACTGAGACAGTTACAGATGGAAGGAGGTGACACCTGGTATTTGCTTCAAAACATTCCAGAGATGGGAGAATGGGTGGTGATATAGACAAATCAGAGCTGATCATGTTGAATTTGGTGTCACAGTTTTGGTTCATTATACTATTCTTTCTACTTTTATGTAGTTTTGGATTTTTTTAAATAATTAAAAAAATAAGGTAAACTACTTAGTGGCATAAATATATTTTTGTGATATATTGTTAAATGAATAAAGTAATCTGTAAAACTATGGCATGAACCCATGTGAGTAAAAAATAGTATATTTATTTTATGTACTTTTTAATATTCATTTTATGCATATATTTTTATATTTATTTTATGCATATATATTTCATATATAAAATGTGTAAAAGGATGCACACAAAATTAGTAAGAGTGGGAGTGGCAATGAGTGAAATGGAAAATAGGGGTTTTTTTTGTTTACTTCAGATAATCATGTTCTGTTTGATATTTTCCTTAATAATGAATATTTTTAAATAGTAATTTAAAAAAGTAATAAACTGTTACAAGTTCCTTGTATGCCTAATTGAATTCCAAACATAATTAGTAACTAGCTATTTTGATAATACCGTAGATTTTCCAAAGACATTTTCTTGCACATTTGTCTTATTTATTAGCCAGCATTTCTAGATTTCTTTTTCCCCTATGTTTTTATCATTGCTGAGAATTTGGGATCTCACGTCAGACTTTTTTTTTTAGGGAAGGGGCTCTAAATTTCCAAATATGTTACTGTTGAATCAAAAGTATGACTGTATAAAGCTTCTAAGCCATCATTTTTAATTGCCTCCATGTTTTTCCTTTCACCCATCCCCCACCTCTTTGGCAACCATCAGCTTGTGCTCTGTATCTGTGAGTCTGCATCTTTGCTGTTTTAAGAAAACCCCACATTTTGAGTCCCACTGTTACAAAGCTGAAGCCCGGTCCCAGCAGCCCCACCTCCCTGGCAGCTGATGAGTGGCCTGTGCCCCAGATTCTGCTATTAAACAGGCCGGTGGAAGGTGGAAGGACAGGAGGGACAGGGGCTGCGGGAGACAGAGGGACGTGGGCCTCAGCACTGCAGGTCTGTGACAGATCCACCTGCTCTCAGGCAGCACCTCCACCTGTCAGCATGAGCTGTGGCCCCGGGGTCACCGCAGGGTGGGTGCTTCTGGGGGTGACTGTGCTGTGCCTGGTGGGTGGGCCTGCTCCTGGCTGCAGAAGGTCTGTCTGTCTGCAAGCCTCTCACATCCTGTAATAAATTGCTTTCTTTTCCACAAGACTCAGTGAGTGCATCCTTTTGTTTGCAACCATGAATTCTGATTGGTGATACTGCTGCCCATTATCTTTACATGATTCTAATAGCTGCTGTTTTTCTTTTTCTTTTTTTAAAGATTTATTTTATTGTCTTAACAGAGAGAGAGAGAGAGAGAGAGAGAGAGAGAGAGAGAGAGAGAGAGAGAGAGAGAGAGAGAGAAGGGGGAGGGCCTAGAGCAGTCTCCATAGTTGTACATCATCAGTTTTCGACATGGTTTCATTCCACACAGGTGCGTGGAGGGCGTGGAGGACACCTGTAGTGGGTGCAGTGGGACCAGCTCCCCAGCCTCCCTTCTGCTCTGTTTCTGTCCTGTGTCATCAGATCATTCTTCCAGGCTTTAACAGCAGGGCCAGGAACAGGTTAGACAGGAGTGAGGAGGGGCTGGGGAGAGCCGCAAGGTGGTTTTCTTGGTGTTCATTTCCTATTTTATTAAACCCTGTAATTTTATTGAAAAATCCTCCTGTACGAAAGGCCTTTAAAGGCAGTGGCAATATTATTTTTGTCCTCATAACATCAAGTATAATGCACTGTAAGAAGAAAAAAGGTCTATGGAAATCAGGGTGTTAGGTCACTTAACACCCTTTTTCATGAGCTCAGCAGTTCGGAGGAGGCGCTGTCATGCTCAGGTGGCAGAGTTCTCGCCTTGAGCCTCTGCCCTCAGTCCTTCTGATCTGGAACGATAGATCTTCTAAAAGACAGGCTGAAGAGCCATCGTGAGTATGGGACGCCCAGTCCAGGGCAGGGACTCCTACTGAGAACAACAATGGTGGCCCTGTCCTTTCTCAGAGACAGGAAACAATGAGGTGAATCTAGCCAAGGCCAGGGAGACAAGGGTCCCCACTCCCTTCTCCAGGTTTTGGGGCACAAGGCTAGAGGTGCCGAGGGAAGCATGTGTCACTCAGGGACATTTATTTGGTGTGGCAGAATTCTTTCAGATCCTGGCTTAACACTTTGCTTGTGGTGATTAAATCTGAAAGCATCTGGGATAGTCTAGAAAAACAGTCTAGAAAAAAAGTACTCGGAATAGTCTGGAAGTCTAAATTACCTGGAACTTCTTGGGTGAAAAGTTCTAAGAAAAGTTAGTCTATTGACAGGCTTGCTGTCTCAGTTCTGTAAATTTCTGAATTTCCTCTTGGCTCATTGGCAGGTTCATTAAAAGGCCTTTGTACCAGCTCCTTGGAGGTGAATGCTTTCTTGGTTTCTTAAAACATTCCTCTACAAATACCTGCATGGTTTCAGGCAAAGTGTGCGTGGGGAGCCTCCCATCTTCCTCCCTGGAGAAGACCCTGGCCATTATGACAGATGGAAGCACATTGACTGAATCTAAAGCTACTGAATAATAAAAACTCATGAAAAATAAATGTGCTCAGAGAAATAAGCCTTTCTATAGGAACCCATTCCGTCATGTTTTCCTGACAGCCTTTCTAATTTATGATAGCAATTCCTCTTAATTTCCTATTAGGGGTAATTTATCATTTACCATTTGAACACGCAGTATATAAGTTTTTATTGCACACACAGGGGCAAGGAGACTGCCCCATTCAGCTGGTGCCAACATGCACCTTGAATCGCCCCTTGGATATAAGCTTTGTACAAGTCAATCAGTTGAAAAGCTGACTGTAGTGAGAACATTTTTGATTAAGAGCCCCTGTATAAACCCTGAACACTGGGCAAGATTTCAGCTGTCATGAGGGGAAAAATATTGGCAGAAAAATAGGGCACCCCCAACTGTAGATTTTGAAAACAGATTCAGACCATCTTCAGTCAGATCTGAGTGAGTCAGCTAGCTTGCCTCCACATCCCAACCCCTGCTGAGTGCATGCTTGCTGACAGTCATCCAAAAGCATTTGGGAGACAAAGGAACAGAACAGAGATCAGAATGAGGAAGAGGTTAGAAATATGGGCTTCTGGGCTTCGGCCAGCTGGGACCCACAGGATTGAATCCCTACTGCTCACCCCAGGCCATGGAAGTTTCCTCTGGGGCCAGGAACATTGCAGAGAAATGCTAGCATGGCAAAGAGGCTGCTTCCTCAGGACACCCCGAGGGGGGGAGAGGGGCAGAGAGTAGCAGGGCCCTCTTTTGGTTATTAATGAGGATTCCACACATATAACCATACTGTCAAAGGAGGCTGAAACTTGTTTTCTCCCCACCCTGTCCCCCAAAGCCAGCATGAAGAGCAGTTATTTACATTTCTAACATGAAAGTGGGGTGTAGTGGAGGGACAGTGATTTGGCGCTGGAAGCCCTGGACCTGAGTGACCGTCATTTGATATTGACCTTCTGCTTCCTCTCTGGCAAGCAGACATCCGAAGGGCTAATCTCCCTGCCACTGAGAATGGGCTGATGTGGGCAAACGCTTTTCCTCTCACATCTCTTTGTGAAGCGCTGTTTTTAATCTGTTTTCAGCATTTGCTGCATTTATTGTCATTACCATGCAATTCAGTACCTGACTTCCATCATTGTATCTGCATTCGTTTTGTCTTGAGTTAGTCTAGAAGCCCCTTGTCAGGGCTCCCCTTCTGTGTGGTGCAGGGTGTGATCTGTGGTCATTGCATAGAGACCAGGCAAGGGATGCTGGCGATTAAGGAAAAAACCTCCGCCTTCCTCACGCTAACTACCCACCAGTGACCTGAGGTGGCTACTAATCGCTCTGGACCCTGGGAAATCACAGCCTCACAGGCCTCACTGAGAAAGCAAAAATCTGGTCCCACTGCACAAATGTGAGCTATGTGACAAGACTTCCTCCCTCAGCTCACTGGCTTATCTTTTTAATTAGTTGAAGTTTGTAGACTTTAAGTTCTAACAAGATGATGCAAGTTGATTATAACGTAGTAATTTAAATGCAGACACCACTGTGACGTCTGAGTTATGGAAGTGTGATTGCTTTGCGGCTGCGATTCTCCATCCCAGGGTGGCCTGGCTGCCCCCGATAAGAGCTAGCTGGGACCGAAGGGGTCCTCAGACCTTACTCCAGATAGCCCGACTCTCTCCCCCTGTACAGGCTGCCAGGACCCTGCCCCAACCACTGCCACCTGCAAGGGAGTTGACATTACAGTTGGTACAAGAGAGGACCACCTTGAGGCTGGACATTTATTTAGCAGCAACATGGTGCTGGCACTGTGTTCAGTAGTGGGAAATCAGAACGGAAGGAGACAGTTCCTTAAAGATTCTGAACCATTTGATGATTCAGGGTCAGTTGGGAGATTAGGTGGATGTTTGTCCATGCCACACTCAATGATCACAATTAAAGGTGTTTAGTAGCACTGACCCCAGAGCTGGAAAGGGGAGACACACAGAGTTCCAGGACTGAGGTGGGCTGTCCTGGGTGATGACTGTGCCACAGGCAAATAAGCACAGAAGGTCTACCTTGAAGTTGGTGACCAGTAATGGCCTAGTGTGTGTGTGTGTGTGTGTGTGTGTGTTGGGGGGGGGGAAACATCAGTACATTTTGTACTTTCCCAAAGCAAAGCATCATTGACCATTTAGCCGCTATCAGTAGTACTTTCCAGATTGGCTCTGGAGACCTGCCCCCACCCCCTGCTATGCAGAAGTCTCAAGGTGGGAATCTTGCGGTTAAGAGGCCATTAAGCGCATCCATGTCAACTCCCCTTCTGACACTGGCATCATCAACATCACTTCTTGGCTAAACAGTTGATACAGTTTTGGTGATGTAGGCAGGACACTATGTCACCACCCACAGCAGTTGTCACCCACTGTAACTGGTTACAGCTTTGCTTGGCTTTGACAGTTTGAGTCCTTCCCAGCCTTGTCACTCTGCTTCTTATGGTTTGTTCCTCTTCAGTGACTATTTGACCTGCAATCGACACAACGTTGGATGTATAGACATTGCAGAAGTCTGCCTGTCGGAAAGGAGGTGAATGCGGGGAAAGCAACAGTGATGGGTCCGGCAGGGCGCAGGCAGGGCTCCAGAGCATCTGGATGTCTTTTTCAGAAGAGCCATTTCCCAAATGAGCAAGCATCAAGGGCAAGGTGAAGCACAGAGGACTTTGATAGATCAGTCCCTTCATGCCAGGCTGAGTGGGGACCTTAGAGAAAGTGTCTGTATTTCCATTCAGGCAAAGCAATGATATTAAAGATGGCCTTACAAGCCAAGTGGCCAGTTCTGGTCAGTGTCTGATGGGAAAAACCATATATAACCCTGACTGTCTTTTCTTTTTCTCAAAAATTCACTTCACTGTTTTAACAGACACACAGAGAGAGAGAGACAGATAGAGAGAGAGAAGTCAGGGAGCAGGCAGAGCAGTCTCCATAGTTACATGTCATTCGTTTTTGAAACAGATTCATTCCACACAGGTGGGGGGGGGGGGCACACAGGGTGGGAGCCAGACGAGGGCCACCCACATGGGAAGCAAACCCTAGTTCAGCATATGGGTCCACACAGGCCAGAGCCAGAACTCGATCCTTGGACCCCAGGGCTGCAAGGCTCAACCCACTGAGTCATCCCGGTATCCCCCTGACTTTCTTAACATCAGGACTGCTACACATTGTTCAGAAATGTCATTGACCTCCCATGACAGTAATGATGGCCTTTTTAGTGCTCCCACTGAAATGCAATTTCTGGGAGGGGTGAGAACCCTCCCCTCCCCATCTTGTTTCCCATTGTGTCCCCAGAACCCAGCTTGGGACATGGCACCTAATGGGTCACTCACAAATAGCTGTTGAATAAGTGAATGAATATCAATTGAGGAAATAGTGTAATGTCAAGTGATCCTAAATTCACTTAGGTTTTTTTTTTTTTAAAGGACTTGCACTTTATTAATCACAGTAGTGTACGTGTTTATCTAAAATTCTGAAATGTTATTGTGTATTTATGTGAAGAGCAGATGATTGATGCTACTCTACTTACAAAAGGTTGGGTTCCACAAAGCTGTCTGTAGGTCTCTTTGTCCAGAATGAGATTATATCAGCAGAGCTAATGCTACCCAGTAGTGGCAGTGGAGTTGATGTGTTTTGGCTATAACTGAAATATGTTCAAGCCCTCGCTAATGGCTTTAATATTAATAGGTAGCAGCTTTTGGGTTTTTACCATATGCCAGAGCTCATGCTAGACTTTGTTACCCATGACTTCCTTTTACCCAACAGCCATCTGAGGAAGGGCCTATAATACCTCCATTTTTACAGATGCAGAACCAAAGGTTAGAGAGCTTAAGTGACTTGGCCTAGGACACTTAGCTGTCAAGTCACAGGGTCAGAATTTGAGTGGCAGCAGCTAGTTCGCAGACCTGACCACCCTGTTATGCTTTTGTTGGGTCATAAAATGTTCCAAAGTGAAAAGTTGTACGTTGTGGGTTCCATGTGACCATATTTGGTGCTTGTGTGTTTAGCTCACTCCTAGCAAGAAAGCTAGGGTCCTGCCTGTAGGTACAGGTTGATTCTAGCTTAACCCCCAAATGAAGCCAGCAGCCACTCTCCGTTTCCCTGAGACTCTTCTCAGTGTTCACTACTGGCTGTGCCCAGTCCCTGGGCTACTGCCAAAGTAGCAGCCCCTACATCAGAGGGCTTAGCTCCACCAGCAAATGTGTTCTAGAGTTAATTGTGCCACTCAGTGAACAGGGAGTGGATCATAAATATCTAAGAATCCACTGGCCTGTAATTTCCCCCTGACCCAGGCAGGTGGTTGTGTCTGTGTGATGGGACGTTGGGTCATGCTTCCTGATTACTGCTTCTCTTCTAGTTATTCATCATGATGGGACTAGAACTCGGAACTTAAGTGAACACAGTTAGGCCCCATACACACTCTTGCACTTCTTAGTCTTTTCCATTATGATAGGGTAGGCTAGATGCCTCTACCAAACAGTATAGCACACGTAATAATGTAACAAATTTATAACAGGCCAAATACCTTAGAAGGTGGTTCTCCCTCACATGATTAGACCCAGTGGTGCATTCTGGTTGTTAGGGAGTTCTGCTCCATAAAGTGACTTGGAGATTCTGGCTCCTTTTAGGTTGTGGTTTCATTATCATTTAGGCACCATCACTGTTCATATCCAGCTAGAAGAAGGGGACAAAGATAATAAAGGAGTCAGTGCCATGTCCTACACACCACTCCAATTCTAATGGCTAGAATTCTGTCACTGACGGCCATCTCTAATTGCAAAGGAGGTGGGAGATGTAGTCGGTTGTGTGCTTGGATAGACCAGGAATGTTTGCATGCTGATGAACAGCTAGAATTCTGGGCCACTGGGGCTGTAGCTAGGATTGGACCAGGCTACTGTGAAAGACGACCCCAACCAACAGTCATTTGAACAAGCAAGAGGCTTACTTTGTACTGACATAAAAGAGGTCTGGAGTATAGCTGTTCAGGTTTAGCAACCCACAGCGATCGATACTCCTATTCTGCTCTCACCAACCTAGTATGTGTCCTCACGACCCAAAAAGGCTGCTTGAGCATTAGACACCACACTCCATTCTGGCCACGGGGGGAAGATGGCCACATCCCCTATCCCTCCTAAGGAGAGTCCCCTGAAGCCCTTCATAACTCTCCTGCCTCTACATCTTTGGGCAGGACTTGTCACATGGCCACACCTCACCACTAGAAAGAGGGCAAGGTGATTCTTTATTATGGGCCCAGAATGCTCCACCAGCACTGGGGTCTTCTTCCTAAGGAAGAACAGGAGTGGGGGCTACCTGAATATCTACAGGCCTCTCCTGCTACCTTCAGGGTGCAGTGGTCCCTCCCAAGGCCTCTGAGTGCTGCTCAGGCCATTCTGTCACCTCAGGAGGCTGCCTACAAACTAAGACAAAGTCTGTTGTTGTCAAGCCAGCAGTGACAGAAGAGCAGGAAGAACCTAAGTCAAGTGTTTGTTTGGAAGAGGGGATCTTGGGAGTCACACAGCAGTTCCCCCAACCCCTCTGTGCAGGACACCTGAGCGTCTCTCCTCAACCTCTCTGCTCAGGGCACCTCACTGGGGGCTCCTTGTAGCCCCCTTTCTCTTGTGGCCCAAGGCTCTGCTCCTGGATTTTCACCTGCACAGGCTGTTGCTAGCCAGGCCGCAATCTCTTTAGAATGACATTTCTCTGGAGAACCTAGTAGATTGTAGTGTGCCTTCTTCCAGTTTGTTCTAATTGAGAATAATCAACTAAAGAACTTGTCTGTATAGTTTCTAAGTCTGAAGACTCTTGTCTTGTACTCTGTTCTGCCCTCCACCTCAACGCCTCAGGTTTGAGGTCACATGACCCATGGACCTTGGTGTGAAGGTCGATCTCCTGGGCAGCAAGCTCACAACTTTATCTGGGGATCACCATCTCATGTCCTCTGAATGGCGGTTTTCCTGCTGCCACTTGTCACACTTCGTTTGGGGTCACAAAAGCAGGGACCGCAGGCAGACGGGGCTCCCCTCAGCTCTCCTGTCCTCTTTCCTTCTGGGCCCCAGGCTGGGTCACTCTGCGCTGAGCCCGGCACCACCCTCTCCCCTCTAAGCAGGACTCGCTGCATGCACTTCTGGACCTGGTGCCGTGCAATTGCAGGTCTTCTTGTTTGAAATAAAGCGTCTCCAGGTGGTGACCGCAGAATGTTCATCAAAAGCAGAGCGCTCATGGGCACAGTCCTGCATGGATGGTTACCCATGAGGCCTCACACTTACATCCAAAGGAGGGTCTGGGGGACATGCAGCAGTCCGGACCGCCCACTGCGTCCCACAGAGGACATGGTGACCAGTGTGAGCCACAGCACGCTGCTGTTCCTGCCTCCCTCCTGGCCCCTAGGGGTCCTCTCTGCAGGCCACCCCAGTGGAAACCTGCAGGGAAGTGGGACACAGTGGGGCTGGGCTGGTCAGCCCACTACAAAGCCCTTGTGGCCACCACCTGCTTACTTTCTGAGTTCTCCCACTAGTCCTATGCCCAGACCTCAGTCTGCCATCTCTTCTCCAAGGTACAAAAGGCGACAGTCATTTTTCTTTTTTTAAAGATTTATTTCATCGTTTGAGAGAAGGTAAGAGACAGAGAGAGAGAGAAGATGGGGGGAGGGTGGAGAGGGGCAGAGCAGTCTCCATAGTTGTACATCATTAGTTGTGACGTGGTTCCATTCCACACAGGTAGATGTGGGGCCGCATGGAGTGGGATCTGAACTGGGAGGGCCTCCCACATGGGAGGTGAGAACTTTTGTTGCTGAGCCATCTCGGTGGTTACCAGTTGCACCACAGTTCAGCATATGGGTTTGCACAGGCCAAGGTCAGGAATTGAACCCGGGACCTAACAATAGTTCAACCACTGAACTCTTCCAGCATCCCAGCAGGTGACAATTTATTTACCAAAGGTTCGCTACTACAAAACAAGGCTCACCCACTTTTCAGCTTATAGCCTGAGTCCTGATCACCTGCCATCTGAGCTCCTCCAGTAATGGTCACATTTTAGGCTCTGTTCCTTGTGCCACTTCAGGATATTAACTATTTGCCAGGCTGGGTTGGACTGAATGGGGCCTCTATCTCAGAATAACAGTGGTTTAAACCAGACAGAAATTTGTTTCTCAAACACAGAGAATCTGGACGTCCAGTCCAGGCTGATGTGGTGGTTTCAGGGTCATCAGGGACCCAGGCTCCCTTCTTGTGTTCTGTCCTTCTAGCCTGGTCTTCCTGCTGTGGGATGGCCACTGAGCATCAGACACCATTCCCATGTTGAAAAAGCTTCCCCAGACGACACTTCTGCTTACACCTCATGGTCCAGAGTTTAGTCACTTGGCCACATGTGGCAGCTTCGAGGAGCAGGACGTGTCTTTAGCTCTGGGTGGCATGTGCTCTGTTACTGAAAAAGCAGAGAATAAATACTGAGAGGTGACCAGGGCTGAAGGCCAGCCCCCGTCACAGGCCGGGCCTGCTCTTAGCACAGGACCGCGTGGGCCCAGGCTGCTGTGGCCCGATACGCATTGCCACAGCTTGCATCCTTCCCACTGCTCCCACCTTCAGGACATGACCCCCTACATGTAAATGTTGGCTTGAAGTCACGTGGTCTGTGGAGTGTTGCAGAAACAGCTGCTCCTAGAATGACAAGTACTTTTTGGCTGCAGACAAATCGAAGCTGCTGAGGGGGATGTCATGAACGGCAAGGCCAATGGCTTTCAGACATTTTCAGTGACAGGAGTATTTTCTTTGCATTCTGAACACGAAGCTCTGTCTGAGGAAGGGGGCAAAGTGCAGCAGCTCTATTAAGATGCAGGTCCTGCAGGCCTGAAGCCCAGCCCTGCTCGCTCTCGGTGCTGTGCCCAGGCCGCCTCCACAGAACCGCAGGGCTCCCTGCTGACTTGTTTGGACCAGCCATTCTGGTTCAACCCCTTGTTGTGCTGATGAGAACCCTGAGGCCCAGGGACAGTGTGACCTGGATTGAGCTGGCTGCAGGCTTGTCATGTCCTTGCAGGTGCATGTGGTGTTGAAGTTAATGGGGCTCATGGGGCAGAGATCTGAGACAGCGAAACAAGACAGTTCAGGAGCAAGTGATGTTAAGCCACACTGAGCAACCATTGCAGGAGGCAGGAGGCCCAAGCATGGCCTACGCTCCCTGGTTCCTTGGGGACCCAGCCCTGTCTTGACACCTCTGCCCCTCTCTGCCCTCTGCACGGCCTGCGTTGTATTCTCTGACAACCTGGGCTTGCTCGTGGCCCACTGTGTCTGCCTAGCCTCTGTTGTCATCGGGACACTTTGGCTTTCTTCTGCTAATTTCTTCTTTTCCTATTAGAAGCATTTCTTCATTCAGACTCGGAGAAATGTGGTTGCATAGAACCAGCTCATCTTCTAATTAGGCCAGGGGTTGAAAGCCGGCCTATAGAATGGCTATCATTGGGTGGGGGCCCATTTGGACATCTTGGGAATGACCAACAGGGCGAGAGGCCCACATGGGGGTGCCAGGCTCCCCAGGGGCTGCTTCCTTAGCCATGCTTACAGGCAGGGCCTGCACCTCTCAAGAGCATGAACAGTCCCCACGATGGCTATTTTCAGTATCTGGTCAGCTGAAGCTGCATTCCAGTGTCCAGATTCCATTGTTTGGAACTTGCTGGACTTTTTTATGTGCAGCCACAGTCACCCGCTCCCGTGCACATTTTGCTGATGGTGGGCGTCGTCCGGAAGTGCTTTTCAGGCTCCAACTGCCTGTGGACAGAGAGTGAAGGCCTGGTGTGAATGCAGCCTGTGCTGAGAGCCTGATGCAGGAGATGGCCCTTTGCCAGGCCCTCGTGAGCTTATTGGCTGCTGCATAAAGCAGGGAGCCAAAAGCTCAGACTACAGGACTGGCATTAGGCAAAAGAATTCTCCCAGGTCCCTTTAAATTTCTACTCAAGGTAAGTTTGAGTAATGACCAGATACTAGTTCAATGGGTTCCTCAGCCCTGTGGACAGGTAGGTGGGTCTCAGTGACAGGGTGGGCCTGGTGTTAGCTGAGGACATGACGTTACCGGCACCTCAGGTGGCTCCCCTCCTTCATAGCTGGGACAACTGTGCGTAATGACACCACGGTGAACCGGATTCTGCTCCCAGATGCTCTGTGAGCAGCGTTGAACACCTGCAGGAGCGATGTGCCCACTTCAGGGCAGAAACTTCAAGAGCTGCTATCATGAGCCAAGTTCTTTGTCCAGCCTTCGTGGCTGAGAAAGCCTGCAGTGACACAGAACCTCTGTCAGCCTCTGTCCCCGAATCCCTCCCATAAATGGAAGGTATTTTGTTGTTTAAGACTCTGACTTTGTTGTGGGGTTTGTTACTGCAGAGTAACCTAGTCTAGCCACTAACATACTATGCAGTTATGAGTCAAGTTCTCTTGCTGGCCCACTTACAGGTGTCCAAACTGTCTTCCAGACGGCTGTGCCCTCTTACACTCCCACCAGCAGTGAATGAGTGACTCAGTTTCTCCAGCTGATAACCAGCATCTGGGGTTTTATCACTATATATTTTTAAGCCATTCTGGTAGACATGAAGTGATATCACTTTATGGTTTTAATTGGTACCTCCCTAATTGCTAATGAAGTTGAATATCTTTTTATGAGCTTATTTGCCATTTATATATTATCCTCTTTAGTAAAATGTGCCTTCATATTTTTTGACCGGTTTTAAATTGATTTATTGTTTACTATTGAGTTTGAAAGTTTTTTATATATTCTAGATACTAGTTGTTTGTCAGATGTGTGATTTGTAAATATTTTCTCCCAGGCTGTAGATTGTCTTTTCATCCTCTTAACAGGGTCTTTTACAGAGACAAAGTTTTTAATTTTGATAAAAAATTTAAAAATTTATCAACTTTTTCATGGAATGTAGAGTATAGCATACGTAATACAGTCAATGGTATTGTATTAATAATAGCTCTGTAAGGTATCAAGGACCTGTTGGAATTATCGCTACATAAAAACTATGAATGTCTAAGTAGTATGGTCTCTTATACATGTGAAACCAAAAAAAATTTTTAATTTATCAATTTTTTCTTTTTATGAGTCATGCCTTAAGACTGAAGTCTAAAATCTCTTTGCCTAGGCCTAGATAATGAAGATTTTCTTCCATTTTTTCTAAAAGTTTTACAGATTTATGTTTTATGTTCGTGATCAATTGTGAGTTCATCTTTGTTTAAAGTGTGAGTCTTAGGTCCAGGTTCATTGTTTTGCTCACAATCCAAATGCTTCCATGCCCACATGCTCCAGTGCCCTTTGCTGAAAAGCCTGTCCTTCCTCATTGAATGGCTTTTGTTCCTTTGTCAAAAATCAGCTGGGCATATGTGCGCGGGTCTATTTCTGGGGTTTCTGTTCTGTCCATTGGTCTATAGGTCTATTCTTCTGACAATAGCAGTGCTGATAACTATAGTTATGTATTATAAGTCTTAAAATTGGGCAGGTGTATTCCTCCAGCTTTATCCTTCCATTTCAAAAGTGAGTTAGCTGTTTAAGTTTGTTTGCCTTTCCATATGAAGTTCAGAATAACTTTGTCTATATTTACAAATAATCATGCTGAGATCTTGATAGGAATAATGATAACTCTGTATATCAACGTGAGGAGAACATCTTGACTATGTTGATTCTTTCAATACACAAAGTATTTCTCTCCATTTATTTAGATCTTTTTAAAATCATTTTCTCTCACTAGCATTGTATAGTTTTCAACATACAAAGTACATGTTTGTTAGATTCACACCTACATGCTTCATTAAAAATTTTTAATTAAAACACCTGTAACATAAAATTTACCATCTTTAATTGTATAATTTAGAGTCACTAAGTGTACTCACAATGTTGTGTAATTATTACCACCATCTATAATATTTTGAGAACTTTTTTATCATCTCAAACTGAAACTCTGTCCCCATTAAACAATAGCTCCCCATTTCACCATCCCCGCAACCACCATTCTATTTTCTGTTTCTATGAATTTGACTATTCTAAGTACCCCGTTTAAGTAGAATCATACAGTGTTTGTCCTTTTGTGACTGGCTCATTTCACTATGCATAATGTCAAGGTTTATCTATGTTGTAGCATGTGTCAGAGTTTCCTTTTTAAACAGTGAATCACATTCCATTGTACGAACATACCACATTGTGTGTATACATTCATTCACGGATGGACACTTGGGTTGCTACCACATTTTGGCTATTGTGAACAATGTTGCTATGCACATGTGTGTGCAAATATCTGCTTTCATTTCTTTTAGCTATATACCCAGATGTAGAATTGCTGGATCATATGTTAATTCTGTGTTTAACTTTCTGAGGAACTACCCAACTATTTTCCATAGTAGAGGTGCACCATTTTACATTCTTATCAGCAATGTATGAAGGTTCCAATTTCTTCACATCCTCACCAACACTTTATTTATAGTATTTTTTTAAGATTTATTTTATTCTTTCTGACAGAGAGACAGAGACAGAGAGAGACAGAGAGAAGGGGGAGGGCCCAGAGCAGTCTCCATAGCTGTACGTCATCAGTTTTCGAGATGGTTTCATTCCACACAGGTGTGTGTGTGGGGGTGCTGTTCAGGGCTGGAACCAGGCTGGAAGTCCGCCTGATGGGAAGCTCGCCCTGGTGAGAGCTGAACTGGGGAAGCATACCTCAGTTCAGTATATGGATCCACATGGGCCAGGGCCAGGATTTGACCCTCAGAACCTGGGGCTGCAAAGCGAGCGCTTAACCCAGTGAGCCATCCCAGCATCTCCTTTTTATAGTATTAATATCTCACTGTGGTTTTGATTTGCATTTCCCTAGTGATTAGTTACGATGGGGCACATTTTCATGTGCTTTTTGACCATTTGTGTGTCTTCCTTGGAAAAATGTCAATCGATTCAAGTCCTTTGCCCAGTTTTTTTATTGTTAATTTATTGGGGTGACATTGGTTGGTCTTTGCCCATTTTTTAATCCTGTTATTTGTTGTTGAGTTGTAGGGGTTCCTTATATATTCTGGATATTAACCCCTTATCAAATATACAATTTGTAAATATTTTCTCCCATTCAGAGGGTTGCCTTTTCACTAAAATTTTTAAAATGTTTTTAATAAAAATATTTTTTATTAATTGTTAAATTTATTGGGCTTTTCATTTTTTTTATTGTGATGCACAGAAGTTTTAAAATTTGATGTAGTTCAATTTAAGTATTTTTTATTTTGTGCGTGTGCTTTTAACGTCATATCTAAAAAAATCATTGCCAAATCAAAGTCATGAACTTTTCCTCCTATATTTTCTTCTAAGAGTTTTGTGGTTTTAGCTCATGTATTTACACTTATGATCCATTTTTAGTCAATATTTGATATGTTATCAAGTTTGGGTTCAACTTCATTTGTTTGCAGGTAGATACCCAGTTTTCCCAGCACCATTTGTAGAAAAGACTGTTCTTTTCTCATTGAATGGCCTTGGTACCCTTATTGAAAATCATCTGGCCATACATATAGGGGTTTACTTCTGGGCTTTTTTTTCCAGGCTATTGCTTTATAAATCTGTCTTTATGCTAGTATCATTCTGCTTGAATTACTGTAGCTTTGTAATAAGTTTTGAAGTGTGAGACTGCCAATTTTGTTTTTCTTCTTAAAGATTGTTGTGTCGGGGAAGCCGGGATGGCTCAGTGGGTTAAGCGCTCACTTTGCAGCGCCGGGGACCGAGGATCGAATCCCGGCCCCGGACCGTGCGGAACCATATGCTGAACTGGGAGCTCCCCTAGTTCAGTTCTCTTTCTATCTCTGTATCTCTCTCTCTCTCCCTCTCTGTCAAAAATACCGTAAATAAATAAATAATTAATTAAAGAGAAAATTCTAAAATTTAAAAAAAAAAAAAAAAGGGGGGAAGCTGGGATGGCTCAGTGGGTTAAGAGTTCACTTTGCAGTGCCAGGGACCGAGGATCGAATCCCGGCCCCGGCCCGTGCGGAACCATATGCTGAACTGGGAGCTCCCCCAGTTCAGTTCTCTCTCTGTATCTCTCTCTCTCACTCTCTCTCTGTCAAAAAAAAAAAAAGATTGTTGTGTCCTTTGAAATTCCATATGAATTTTAAGATGGGTTTATTTATTTCTGTAAAAATTGTCATTGAAATATTGATATTGATTGTATTGACTTTATAGGTCACTTTGGTTAGTATTGTCATGTTAACAATGTTAAGTCTTCCAGTCCAAAAACACTGTATATATTTCCACTTATGTCTTTTTAAATTTCTATCGCTAACATTCTGTAGTTTTCAGTGGTTAAGTTTATTCCTAAATATTTTCTTCTTTTTAATACTGTTGGAGATGAAATTGTTTTCTGAATTTTTCTTTTCTAATTGTTTGTTGTTGGCTTGTACAGTTGTAAATAATTTGTGTGTGTGTAATTTTTAGGATTTTCTGTATAAACCATCAGGACAACTGCAGACAGATATCATTTTCCTTCTTGCTTTCTAATTTGGATGTTTTTATCCATTTTCCTGGCTTAATTGCTCTGGGAGAAAACAATGTCCAGCTTAAACTACGCTCAGAGCGTCTTTCACCTGCTGAGGGAGTCCCTGGCCCACAAAGCAGGCTCCTGGCCTTTCATGGGCTCCCTGCTTCACGCCCACGGGGTACGGGCTTCATGGGCACTCACCAAAGTGATTCCCCCTCCTGGTTTGATTTCCGGAAACTTTCGTTCTTAGTTAGATCTTAGGACAAAAGCGTGGGAATGAACCATTTGACAGTAAACAGAGAACTGTGGAGTTCCCACTTCTGTTCACCAAAGGCATTCGTGTGTTACTGGGCATCTACCCAAAAAACCTGAAAACCTTAATCTTTAAAGATGTTTGTACCCGCGTGTTCATCGCAGCACTGTTCACAGTGGCCAGAACATGGAAACAACCAAAATGCCCTTCGATAGATGACTGGATAAAGAAGATGTGGTACATTTACACAATGGAATACTACTCAGCGATAAGAAATGATGAAATACAGTC
>PVKE010010944.1:0-41348 GCA_004027555.1 Craseonycteris thonglongyai
TCTCCATAGTTGACAGCATTAATTTTCCATATAGTTTCGCTCCACAGGTGGGCACAGGGCTGTGCAGGGCAGGAACTGGGCTGGGAGCCGCCCACATAGGCCATGGCAAGAACTGAACTGGGGGCACTCCCCAGTTCAGCATATGGGCCTGAATGGGCTGGGCTCGGGATTCGATCCTCTGTCTCCGGGGCTGCAAAGCGAGCACTTAACCCCCTGAGCTATCCCGGCTTCCCATATTATATTTTTTATTATGTTGTTATCCCCCCCCCCCTTATTATTGCTTTCTTTTTAATTTATTTTTGCCTCTTAACCCTCTCTGAATGGATCTGGGGTAAACTTGAAATTTTCTTAGGGCTCCAAACGCTGTTGGGAAATGTTACCTTTCAAAGACCAGGACAATTATGTCAACAGATCATAAGGTTTACCAGAATCTTTGGGTCTCAATATTTATGAACACATATTTCTGTGATTTCAAATGCTTTCTTCTCTTGGTATGTATATAAATAATAGTAAAGCCTGGGAGAAGAGTAAATTGACTTGTAAATGTAGACATCTCTGCCCACCCTTTCATTTAGATTGCCATTCAAAAATTAGACTGCAGAGCTCTTTGATAAAACTAGATTGTTAAAAAGTATTTTTTGTTCTTTTGTTTCATCTAGAAACAAACTTCCCTAGAGAAAAAAAGGGAAAAATTACCTAGAACAACTAAGTATCTTGATTTTTGATTTGGTATAAAATGATTCCCCACACCCTCCCTAGGAAAAATTTTTTCTTCTCCAGAAACTATTTCAGCATTTTTTTCTTTTCCTGTTTTAAAACAAAGTTGTTTGACTTTTGGTGTAATGCACACCTATGAATATATAGCATTTTTGTGTTTGCTTTGCAGCATTCAAAGGCTAAAAGCTATACTCTCCATGCTAAGAAACTTTCTTTAAATATTTGGTTTTTATTTAAATGTTAATGCTTAAATTTTGAGAAATTTTACCCACATAACCATAATACAGTTTATAAACATAATATGAATGTGATGGGGAAGCCGGGATGGCTCAGCGGGTTAAGCGCTCGCTTTGCAGCCCCTGAGCCCGAGGATGGAATCCCAGTTCTGGCCCAGGCGGACCCACATGCTGAACTGGGGAGTGCCCCCAGTTCAGTTCTTGCCGGGGCCTACGTGGGAGGCTCCTGGCTAGTTCCTGCCCTGCGCAGCCCCGTGCCCACCTGTGGAGTGAAACTATATGAAAAACTAATGTTAACTATGGAAAATACTCTGGGCCCTCCCCCTTCGCTCTGTTTGTCAAAAACAATAAAAATAAATCTTTAAAAAAAGAATACAAAAATACTGATTTTAAAAGATATATGGACCCCTATGTTCATTGCAGCACTATTTATAATATCCAAGATAGGGAAACAACCTAAGTTTCCATCGTTTAATGAATGGATACAGATGTGGAATAAAGGAGGTTGAGAGAGGTGCAAAATGGGTAAATGGAGTCAATTATATGGTGAAGGATAGAAACTAGACTTTTGGTGATCACGTTGTCTATATATATAAACAATAAAGTTGTATACCTAATATTATACAATTTAAAAAACCAAATAAGAAAAAAAAAAAAAAAGGAAGGGCTTCCAGGGTTCTCCTTTGTCCCAACCTGTGTAAAACTGCTCCCAGTCCCCACAAGAGCGCTGGGACACAGACGTGTGGGTGGGTTTCCAGAGGTCAGCACACAGAGTCAGCGCTCGACTCTGAGCATTCTATTTGCTGAATAAAAGAATGAAACAGGGAATGTAGCGACCAGCGGCCATGTCGTAACATCACAAAATTTTAACTAGCGTAGCGTCTCCTTGTAACTTCTCCAAATCCAAACGGCACCCAGAACCTTTGTTGCGCACAAACAAGGTTGCGACTCGGAAGGGAAGACAGAAGGATTCGGCCCTTGACAGGCGGGGATTGGAGCCAATGAAAAAGGCAAGGCGTGCATGCTGCAGCCAGTAATGAGACACAAAGGAAGTGACATCATGGAAGTACAAGGAACGGGCGGGACCTTCGCTAAACGTTCCTCCTGTGCTTGTGAGACTAGTAGGAGGCAAAGATGTCCGAGCGAAAAGTTTTAAACAAATACTATCCCCCTGACTTTGACCCGTCAAAGATCCCCAAGCTCAAGCTCCCCAAAGACCGGCAGTACGTGGTGCGGCTGATGGCCCCCTTCAACATGAGGTGTAAGACGTGCGGAGAATATATCTACAAGGGTAAGAAGTTCAACGCGCGCAAAGAGACGGTGCAGAACGAGGTCTACCTGGGCCTGCCTATCTTCCGCTTCTACATCAAGTGCACGCGCTGCCTGGCAGAGATCACCTTCAAGACAGACCCCGAAAACACAGACTACACCATGGAGCACGGAGCCACGCGGAACTTCCAGGCCGAGAAGCTCCTGGAGGAGGAGGAGAAGAGAGTGCAGAAGGAGCGGGAGGACGAGGAGCTGAACAATCCCATGAAGGTGCTGGAGAACCGAACCAAGGACTCCAAGTTGGAGATGGAGGTACTGGAGAACCTGCAGGAGCTCAAGGACCTGAACCAGCGGCAGGCCCACGTGGACTTTGAGGCCATGCTGCGGCAGCACCGCCTGTCCGAGGAGGAGCGAGTGAAGCAGGAGCAGGAGGACGATGAGAGGGAGACGGAGGCCTTAGTGGAAGCAGCTAGGAAACGAAGACTGCTGGAGGACTCCGATTCGGAAGAGGAGGCTGCTGCTCCCAGCCGGCCCCAGCCGGCCCTCCGGCCCAACCCCACCACCATCCTGGATGAGGCCCCTAAGGCAAAGAGGAAGGTAGAGAGCTGGGAGCGGAGCGTGGGCACTCTTGGCAGCAAGTCTCAGCTGTCAGGCCTCGTTGTGGTGAGGAAAACAGGCCCTGATCAGGAGACCTCACAGGGGCATCCAACACTTGACTTGGGCGCTTCGAAGAATGGGAAGGTGGCTGACCCTGCACCTACGACCCCCGGCATCTCCTCCCTGAGCCAGCTGGGTGCGTACTCAGACAGTGAGGACAGCAGCAGCAGCAGCAGTTGAGGCCCTTAACTCAGGTCAGGGGTCATGTGTCCAGCTCTAGCTAGTGGTCAAGGCAGGAGGCCTTGGCACCACCCAGAGCCACTACTGGACACACGTGAACATCCTTTGAGGCTGATGGGATCTGCTAGGGCTTCAGCTGAGGGAATTGGTTTCTCTCCTGTCTCCCCCAACTACCAGCCCTTTAGGACGGCCAGGTCCTCATCTCACGCTGCCCTCTACCTGGGACCAAGCTTAGGGCTGTGACATCCCTGGAGGGATGTATCCTCTCTTTGTGTCCTTGAGATGTCAGTCATGTTTTGGACATGTGGTTGAGCCCACCCACCCTGGGTTGACTCCATTTCTTCCCACCACAAAATCATCTGGAACTAATAAAAGGAACCCGCCAAAAAAAGAAGCAAGCAAAAGACTTTTTAGCTTGGGAGTATTGCTGCCACTGGACATACCTCAAGGCAATTCCTATTTGAGGACACATTAAAATTTTAGAATTGTGAATTATGTATATACAGTAACTACACATGGAAGACATCCTGGCTGTTTTTAATTCATAGCAAGTACAAATTTATTTTTCAGAGGACAGACTCCGAATTCCAGTCCCAGCTTCTGATAAGTATCTACCCAAATTGAACACTGGGCTGCTGTGGGAGGGGCGGGAAGCCATCTACCGCCATGGAATCTGCTAGCAGATTTATCACAATGGATCCTTTTTTTGAATCTTTAATATACCCAAATAAGATTCATTTTGCTTTAATAAAATCCTGTTAAGTTGGTTCCTGTAGCATGGGTTTTAACAATAATTAACGGTGGCTACATTACTATTAAGCTTAATGTACCTATGAGAATTCCACAAATGTCTTTGACCATTTAACACTTTGTTAAAAGTTTTTTTTATTTTTATTTTGTTTTATTGTTTTTGACAAAGACAGAGAGAAGGGGGAGGGCCCAGAGCAGTCTCCATAGTTGTACGTCATCAGTTTTTGACATGGGTTTGTTCCACACGGGTGGGGTCTGCGCAGGGTGGGAACTGGGCTGGGGGCCTCTTGCATGGGAAACACATCCCAGTTCAGCATATGGGTCTGCATGGGCCGGAGCTGGGATTCAATCCTCAGTCCCTGGCGCTTCAAAATGAGCACTTAACTCACTGAACCATCCCAGCTTCCCCCAAAAGCAGTTTTAAGGTGTGCTATTCTCTAGTATCTCTTTGGTCTGTACAGATCGGCTCACTGAGCCATTCTTCCACGTGAAAATGGCACTATTTGAGCCCTGGTAACAGGCTAAGCATTGCTTATTTTATTGATTTTAAAGATTTATTTTTATTATTTTTTGACAGAGAAACAGAAGAGGGAGGGTCCAGAGCAGTCTTCATAGTTGACAGCATTAGTTTTCCATATAGTTTCACTCCACAGCACGGGGCTGTGCAATGCAGGAACTGGGCTGGAAACCTCCCGCATAGGCCCCGGCAAGAACCGAACTGGGGGCACACCCCAGTTCAGCATATGGGTCCACCTGGGCCAGGGTCGGGATTGGATTCTCGGGCTCCAGGGCTGCAAAGTGAGCGCTTAAGCCACTGAGCCATCCCAGCTCCCTCTAAGCATTGCTTATGAAACCTGGGACTTAGCACATACCATTGCATCTAGGTGAGATAGTAAAATGCCAAGACCACTTTGTTGCATAATTCCTAACAAAAGAATATTTGGCTTTTTGAATGAGCTATTTTTTTGTACAGAGAACCTTTTATATTTTAGGAGGGTTTGGTGGTTATAAGAAATGTTGGCCATTCCTGGAATGGGTGATGGGGTCAGCCTGCTTTCTTCCCTCCCAATGTGCAACACCTCTATACGCAATTACCATCACTTTATGGAATTTTTTTTTTTTTTAATATTTTTATTGTTTTTGACGGAGAGAGAGAGAGAAATACAGAGACAGAGAGAGAACTGAACTGGGGGAGCTCCCCAGCTCAGCATATGGGTCCACACGGGCCAGGGCCAGGATTCGATCCCAGGTCCCCGGTGCTGCAAAGTGAATGCTTAACCCACTGAGCCATCCCGGCTTCCCCACTTTATGGAATTTTAACTCCTATTGGCCCGTACAACCTTAATATACAGAGGGTACAATTTTAGATAATGAATAAAATTGGGTTCCTTTAAAGAAATTATAAAGAGAAAAGCCAGCCCTTTAAGCAGAAGGCTCAAGCTGGCTTTAAGCTATACACAACTGTAAATTTTGATATGGGAGAAAGAGACTTGAAAGTTAATGCATTATTGCATTCCTAACATTATAAAGTCTTGAAGATGTAGACTAGTTAGCAGCTGGTTTGCCTTCTAGAAGAGAGCTATGTTAAGGAGAGGGTGGTGTCGAAGCCAGCAAGCTGTAGCTGCAGGATACCATAGCATGGCTGTGCTCTAGGACCTGAAGCCATTCCTCCGAGCTCAACCTGATTGTGCTACTTACTAAATGTGACTTTGGGCAACTTATTTAACCTTTCTATGCTTCATTCATTCAACAGAAACTTATTAAGCAGCTACTCTGTGCCAGGCACTGTACAAAGTGCTGGTGATACAACAGGAAACAAAACAGACAAAAATCCCTGTTCTTTTAGTAGGGTGTATGTGTGTGTGGGATTTCTGGGGTGATGGTTGTTTCATGATTTGGGTGCTGCTGACTTGGACGGTGTTTGTAGAAATTCATTGCGCTGTATACACTTATGTGCATTTTTCTGTATGTGTATTTTACTTCAATATTTAAAAAAATCCATGGCATTGTGGAGAGCACAGCTATAATAAATGAGTTAAGTAAAGCATGTAGACCCATGTGCTGGCCACACAGTATGCACTCAAAAACAGTGGACACTATTGTCATTCAGTGAAATGACTTAAACTAGTCTGCGGAATGTTCAACAGAGACTTAGCTGGTTCTGCTACTAGGATTGGTACAGAGTCCTCCCATAAACCAGATAGGCATGCACCAGGCATCTGTCACGAAAAATTTGTTTTCGAGATCAAAAAAATAAGAGGAATTTTGTTAGCACTTGCAAACTAAGTGATGCAGGCTGCTGTGAACATGTGGCTAGGTTGGGCACGGCACAGGGGTTCCATCATTAAGGGGCAGTCATTTAATTGCAAACCTCATGGGTTTGTATATTATAATTTTCTGGCAGAAATTCTGGTGATTAAGTGTCTTATTCATGTGAAAACAACTTTCTGACAGATGGAAGTCAAAGGTGTGAAGAGCACCATTTTCTAACGTGCGGAAAGATATTGTGTGGAAAAACCACCCAAGGACCTGGAAACCAGGAGGGGTGTCTGCCTTTGAGGAGCTGTCCTTTAAAACATACACAGAGGCCCAACCCCTGAGACTTGATATCAGGCCTATCATTTTAATCACCGAATTGGAACAAACTGGCCTTTGTGGTTTGGATGATGGATGTCCCCACCAGAAACAGATCCTCTGGGGCTCTGACAAGTGTTTCTGAGGACAAGCCCGACAATGTGACTTCATTGAAACCCTGCTCCCTCTTAGCACAACACCCTATTTTCCCTGGTGAAGTGGACTCTAGCTGGCCTCATCTTAACGAACCATGAGAGACGTTTGTTAAATATGCAGGCTCCCAGTTCCCAACCCAGCAAATCTGAGGTGGGCCCAGACATCTGTGTTTAACAAGCATTCTAGGTAAGTGTAGGAAACCCTGTTCTAATAGGGTTTCTAAAAAGGAAGCTGAAATCAGGTTAAATGAGCCTTCAGGTCGTTCCCTCACCTTATGGAGGGAAGTGGTATGGGAAGTGGGAGACAATATTTAAGAAAGTCTTTATGTGTGGTGGGAGAGGGGGTAAAACCCTGGGAAGCTGGAGCCTGCCTTGTCTTTTCTAGGCTGGGCCAGGGAAGCTGCTGGCTGAAGTGGGTGGATAGAGAGCTGTGAGTGTGCAACATACCCGGCCCTTGTGAGGGCTGAGGGGGAGGGAGCGGCCTCTTGTGGGGCAGGCACAGGTCAAAGAGCAAAGCAGCCATAGCACTGTCTGCCCTCTGTCCGTGGCCTGGGCCTGGGATTGGGCCACTAGGCCAACACCCCAGTAACAGGGTAGATATTTGCCTCATTCTACTCTAAGGATCAATGAAGCTTTGGGGACAGACGTAAGCCAGGTACTGAAGTGCTGTGCATTAGGGTTAGTGACAGAATGGGGCATCAGACGGGCCATCAAATCCTACACAGACAAGGGGACTGCAAATGGGTTTGCCAGTTCCGAGTTTCAGCCCCCAACCCCAGCCTGTCATTTTCTATGCTCAGAACAAAGTCCAGGCTGGAATCCTAGACCTTTTAACAGGGGGCTGGAACCCAGCCCTGGAGTGGGGGGCTACACCCAAAAAGTATCCTGTAAGAACCTGTTCTGAGCCTCACTAGCCAGAGGAAAACAACTCTGTTTGCTCCATTCTCCGTGGCTTTGGCTCCCCAACTTGGAGAAGGGGAAGAGGCGCTGAGCCCGAGCTAGCAGGGAACCCTGACCACACTCAGGACTTCAGACCCCAGGGCCTCTTCACCAGAAGCTAAGACTCTGGGTCCCCTCAGCAATGCATCCCTCCTACCACTGGGCCCAGCCTGGGAAGTGAGTAGTCACAGTGTGGGTGCTCGCGGGGACACGCCTCTGTTCTCCCTTGAGAAGCAACAGCTGCTTCCTATTTTCCTTTTTTTTTTTTATCTTTTCACATTTATAGAGAGAAATTATCTTTTTGTCTTCAGTGCATAGTTATTTCTATTTTACTTTTTGACAGATAGAGAGAGAGACAGAGACAGTTAGAGAACCAAACTGTGGGAACTCCCCAGTTCAGCACGTGGGTCCGCCTGGGCCGGAGCCGGGATTCGATCCTCGGTCCTCATGGCCTCAAAGCGAGCGCTCAACCCGCTGAGCCGTCCCGGCTTTCCCCTTATTTTCCTTTTAAAAGAGCCATTTTGGTGGGTGGGGGTAGGTTAAGGCCAAGAAACCAAACCAGTTCAATCTGAATTGCACTCTGGTGCCAGGTATTGGGGGTGTCCTGGCATCAGCAGGACAGTGGAAATACAATGGCTGGGCTGGGAGCCCGAGCACCGGCTGTGCACCTAAGAACAGTAGTACTGTGGGCACATGACTTGAGCCTCAGTTTCCTTTCCCATGAAATGGGGTTAACACGAGTGCATGGGGAGGGGTAAAGTTGGGGCACTGTGAAGATGCAGCTGTCATCACTACTCTACCCTGAGGGCAGACTGGCAGGTGCCTGCACCCCACCCCTTGCCCCACAGACGAACCAGCCTTCCTGTTCCTCTCCTGCTCCCAGAGAACATGGTGTAACCAGCTGTTTGTTGGGGACTTCGTTGTCCTCCCCTTTGGGCTCCAGGAACAACAGCTAGAAAAAGAGTGATCAATCAGGTGTGGTCATCAGGGAACAAGGTTCAAGACCAACAGGCCAGGCCACACGGAGGTGGGAATGAGCAGGGGCTGGTGGGGTCACCAGTAAACTTTACATAATAGGAAGGCCTTGGGGCACAGGAGAGGGAGGGTTGAGGGCAGCCAGGTGCCCTGGGTACAAGAGAGGCCTCTCCTAACCTGGGGAGCTCAGGGAGCTCAAGGGCAGCTGAGAGGAGGGGCCAGAGCACAGCTGGGGCTTGCCCCATGCCCATGCCCACCACTCCCCCCAAAACAACCCCCAAGGCTGGGAGGTGAAAGGCAGGGATGAGCAACAAGGGGCTCCAGACACCTCTGAGGGGCTGAAGGTGACTCAGAAATCAGACAAAAAGGTCAAAAGGTTTTTTTACTCTGAGCCCTGAGGGCCAGGCAGAGTGCAAGTGTCCACAGGAGGGGTGTGCAGAGGTGGAGCTGAGGCCTGCGGTCTTGCTTCCCTGTGAGGGGCGGGGAAGGCCGGGCCTGGCGGGGGCTCCAGCCCAGGGCCCCGCTCTGACACCGGCCCCTTCGGAGTTCACGCTGGAATCCTGGGCAGTCCTGACATCGCAGGGCTTCCTGAAGCCCTGCCAGGAGAAAAGTGCTTGGCAGAGGGCAAAGGCCAGCAGCACAGGCTGGCCGGAGCTGGTTGCAGTTCTTCGCAGAGCTGTGGCTGTCCCCGAAGGACGAGGACAGGGCTGCGGCGGGCACGACCTGAGGACAGCAGAGCTGTCTCGGCCGGCCAGAGCCATGCCCCAGATTCTTCAGCTCCCAGGTCAGGGGTCTCGAGGTTCAGGAGCTGCTAAGCTGGGCTCAAAGCTCATCGGGGGGGCTGTGTGTGAGGGGGGATGCCTTCTGGATGCCCTCATCCTCCTCGGGGCTGGGGTCTCCCTCCGGGCCACCCAGCTCCTTCCTCTGTTTGCTGCCGCCGCTGCCTGGTGCCTTTGCCCTGCGGCTCTTCTTCTTGGACTTCTTCCCTCCCAGGGCGGCTGTGTCCCCCTTCTTGCCAGACCACTGCTCTGCCAGGCAACCTGGGGTGTGGAGGACAGACGCCTTCAGCAGGCTGGCAGCTGGAATGGTGCCTGACGCCAAGTCCTGACCTCCCGCCTCCGTGGGGCCCCTCTGGAGGCCTCTCGGTTCACGGTATCTGCACCTGACTTCCACGCGTCTTACCCCACCCTGTCCTGTCTCCCTCCTGAGGGCAGAGACCCGATGACACCCTCTACTTCCTCTTTGCCCTCTCCCAGCCTACCTCCCCTGGTGGGTGAGCACACAGTAAAACCGAGGGATGGCCTGTGCTGCCGCTTCCCTCCCGCCAACTCACGGGTGTCCTTGCCCTTCAGCACGTGGTTGGCGCAGAGGAACTGAGTTAGGTCCTCCTCCTGGTGGTTCCTGTACCAGTCCTCGATCACCTCCTCAAACTCCTCCACCAGCATGTCACACTGTCAATCACAACAGCCCACGTTGGCAAAGCCCCAGCCCTGACTCGCTTCCAGAGCTCAGCTGAACTCTTCACCCACCGCAAGACAGGCAGGTGGCTGCGATCTGAGCAGACCGAAGCCAGGCAGGTGGAATGGCCTTCCATAGCTGCATCGGAGGGCCAAGGAGCCTGTACCTGCTTCTTGAGGTCGGCCACCTCTGCAGAGGTCTCGTTCCACAGCTCGTAGGGGATGTCCATCACCACCTTGACCCCTTTGTGTACCAGGTTGTGTAGCGTCTCAAACGTCTCTGACATGCCCTGGAACAGGCAACCATGAGCGGTGGACATGAGCGGGGACATGAACAGGGACATGAGCGGTGGAGTCCCTTCTCTACCTCCGGCCCTCCTCTCCAGGTGGCGCTGGAGGTCCAGGGACCAAGCTCTGAGAGGCAGGACCCTAAGGCTTCTCACACTTGACCTCACCTTCCTCTCCCCTCCTTTAGGCCTGCCTCTCCCGACCCCTACACACACACACATCTGGGCGTATGCACCTTTTCCAGGGAATGTTTGTCTTGTTCTTCCCAGTACTATGGCTGGGCACACCCACCCCCCCAATATCCAGATCCGACCCTTGCCCTGGGTTCTTCCTAGGGCTTGTGTCTTTCCTTGGTGGGAAGAGAACATAGGTACGGTAGGAAGGACTCTGGTATCTATTTCCTCTACCTTTCCAGAGAGAATGCATACAAGCATACTCTCCAACCCTAGTTTTACACAAGCAGTAGTATATATCACACACACTATTCTGCACCTTCCCTTTGTACCTAACACTTCAGGTCAATTCCTAAAGAGCTACCTCATTCTTTGCTTTCCACGTCAATTTATGTCACTACTCCCCAACTTGGTGAATGGTTAGGTTGTTTCTAACTGTGTTTTTCTTTTTTTTGTTATGGAAAATAACTAAACATTTTCGCATTAAAGCAAACATGGATCTGTTACCAACTAGGTTACAAAATTTACACAATGTTAAAGATAAAACCTAAGATTTCTTGCTGCTTGGGACACTCCCTCTAGGTTTCCCAGGGGTGTTTGATTGGTCTCTCTTGCTAGGAGGTTGTTAGGTGCAGAAATGTGCCAGGCACTGAAGATGTAGAGACCAAGAAGTGTGGGCCTTGTAAGCAGCTCACTCTCCAGGGAGAGAAGCATTCGTGCACATTGTCAGTGCCTTAAATGCCACATGGAAGTTGACACAGATGTCCTGCGGGCCCAGAGGAGGGACGGGGCAATCACCTCTCCCCCCTGACCCCCAAAGGGGTCTCCTGACATCTCCTCCAAACTCTCACATTCTGACTTCTCCCTGAGCAACTGTTTCAGGCCCCGATGGGGACTGTGCCCTGAGCATTTCTATTTGCCTGAGACTGAGGCAGGACCCTGATGGGCAGGCCCAGGCTATTAGGAATGTGACACTGGGCATGGAAAAGTCAGGCCATCCAGGAGGGGAGGAGTGCAAACAGCAAGCCATGAAGAATGGGAAGAGGCCAAGGAGGGAAGCTCCCAGGGCCGAATCTCCACACTGTGCACACAACCAGCAGACACGCTTAGCCACGTGCAGGGCCAGCCCTGGCGGGGAGGAAGGACACGCACAATCTCACCTTGGCAAACCGGTTGCTGCCGGTCCTCTCCTTGTGCAGGCTATAGTCCAGGAGCCTCTTGCAAATGGTCTCAGTGACGTCGATTAACCGTAAGTCCCTGCCAAGACAGCAGCACGAGAAGGACTGAGTTCCCCTCCTGGCCTCAGTGGGTCAGTGGTCTGTCCCTCCAGCCCTGCTACCCCAACCTGCATATCTCACCAATGGGAAGTCAGAGCTGGAAGCATGATAGGTCATCTAGTCTGGGGGCTCTGAAATGCTGGCACACAGACCAGAGAGACAAACTCTTAACAGCTCTTTAGGAAGGAATTTGTTTCCTTGTAACACTCAATGACTCAGTAGATTTTCTTATAAAGTAAGATGTATTAACTTTTGATGTTAAAATATTTCATTTTGAAAAGATGATCATAACTGATGGAAGTTTGTTTGTTTTTAATATTTATACCTGGCAAAATTAAAAGTTGGTAATCCTATGTTACCAATCTTTTAAAAAATTGCATTGGTGCATGAAATTCAAGAGTCTTGGGATCGTGGATAAGGTCCACCAGTCTTGCTTTTATAGATGAGGACTCTGATGCCCCGAAGAGTGAAGGGACTTAGGAATGCTGGAGGTAGAAGCACTGGGCAAACTGAGGTTGGTCTCAGAGCTGCCTCCCTTTGCAGGGTTTGCCTGGATGGAAGGGAGAAGGGAACCCCAAGTTGCTGAAGCCTCAAGGAACAAAGCGGGCCAAGCCAGTGGGTCCCTATTCACTTACGACTTGGTGTATTTGACTCCAGAAGTCTTCCGGTCCAGGATGCCATAGCCCGTGCCAATGACCTCTTTGGTTTTGCCAGTTTCCTCAAAGGCTGACTTCAGCTCCACAGCGACATATTTACACACTGGGGGAGGGAGACAACACATGTCTGATGGCAGCCAGGTCTCGGCTAAACAGACCCAAGTGGATACCTCTCCCAGATTGGGAAAGGGTTAGCACCAGACCACCGAACAGACTTCACTGGGTGGAACTTGGCTTCAAGATCCACTGCCCCATGTCCACTCTTGGCTCTTATCCCACTGACTTCATGTCTCCACCTCCTTACCTCCCTGCCTCCCCACTTACAGTCATTTACAAATGATTGTAAAGCAATCATTTTACTTTAAAAACTTTCACAGGATGTTGGGATGGCTAAGTGGGTGGAGCGCTTGCATTGCAGACACGGAATCTGAGGATCAAGACCTGGCCCCAGACCGGGTGGACCCATGTGCTGAACTGGGGTGTGCTTCCCATGTGGGAGGCCCCCAGTTTGGTTCCTGCCCTGTGTGGCCAACACCCACCTGTGTGGAATGAAACTGTGTTGAAATTGATGATGTGCGGCTTTGGGGACTACTGGGCCCTCCCCCTTCTCTCTCTCTCTGTCAAAACAATAACACTTCCAAAAAACAACAAAAAATACATTTTCAAACATATAGAAAACCTGAAAGTGTACAATGAATAATTATATACCTTCCATTCATATTCAACAGTTGTTAATGATTTACCACAACCTCACTCCAATATATAATATAAAACAATGTGATATTATAATGATACATCCCAACATTATGTACACTGTTTTTTTGCTAAACCATTTTGATAGTAAGTTGCAGACATCATGATCTTTAACTCCTGAATATGTCATCACCCATCTTCTGAGAACAAGACTTTCTCCGACCTAACCTTAAAACAATTTTGATAGTTAATTCTAAGATCATCTAATAGTCTGTATTCAAATTTCCCCAACTGTCCCTCAAATGTATTTATTTATTTATTTATTTATTTATTTATTTTTGACAGAGAGAGAGCAAGACAGAGACAGAGAGAGAACTGAACTGGGGGAGCTCCCAGTTCAGCATATGGTTCCGCATGGGCCAGGGCCGGGACTCGATCCCCGGTCCCTGGTGCTGCAAAGCGAGCGCTCAACCCACTGAGCCATCCCGGCTTCCCCTCAAATGTTTTTTATAGCTGTTCTATCGTCGGATTTCATATGTAGCAGCTCTCCCCCCTCCCTTTTTTTTTTATTGTTTGAAAGAAGGAGAGAGAAGGGGGAGGGCCCAGAGCAGTCTCCATAGCTGTACATCATTAGTTGTGACATGGTCTCATTCCACACAGGTGGATGTGGGGCCACGTGGGGCGAGAACCAAACCAGGGGCCTCCCGCATGGCAGGCAAGAACCTTCACTGCCATCTGGCAGAGTTCAGCATATGGGTTTGCACAGGCTGGGGCCGGGATTCGATCCCAGACCTCACTGCTGCCAGGCCAGTGCTCAACCTGCTGAGTTACCCCAGCATCCCCAGCTCTTTACTCTGGCCAAGTTAATTTGTTCGATCCCCTCCAGAGGCCTTATTTCTACTGTTTCTGTACATTTATTTCATCATTTCCTCTTACTCTTCCTTAAATAGTTATTAAGCAGTGTGTCAGGCACTGTCTGGGGATTCAGAAATGAAAACAATGTCCCTCCCTTTCAAATACTCAGTCTAACAGAGCAGAAAGAAGTATAAAGCATCAACTCCCACTGCATAAGGAGTGCTACAACGGAGGTGTGATGTGCCTGAGGCGTTAGGAAAGTGCTTACTGCCATCTAGGGGCTTTGGGGCTGTTCTGCCCATTCCCCAAACTCACCTTAAAAGTCTCCTCCCCCAGGAAGCCCTGGACTAATGCCACGTGCTTTTTTTTTTTAAATATATTTTTATTTATTTATTTTTGACAGAGAGAGAGAGAGAGAGAGAGAGAGAGATAGATAGATAGAGAGAGAGTGGGCCGGGGCCAGGATTCGATCCCCGGTGCTGCAAAGTGAGTTAACCCACTGAGCCACCCTGGCTTCCCCCACCCGCTCTTGATTTCATTCTGGGACTCCGCAGGATACATGCTGTCACTAAGGGCCTTCAGCCATTCCACGTGTCTCTCCAATTAGGCTAAGAGTATCCAAAGTGAGTACCCTGTACTGGGTTTTGTTCTGCATTCCTCTGGTCTGGAACTCTATGTGTTGGATGTGTAGAAAGTACTGCTGAGAGAGACAGGCTGAGCAGCTTCTGAGGCCTCTGCACACAATGCATATGGCCTGCAGGCTAAATGCCATCAGCGTTGTTATAACACTGACAGCACAGTTTGGGAGGAAACCAACTTACCACCAAAACAAATACATCCCCTGGAGGTGTGCTTGGTAAAATTTTATAACATACACATTACGAGATGGCTTAGAGAACTTGGAACACGTGAAAATTCTAAAACATAAGCTGGTGATCTCAGAGTCTGCAATGAATTGAGGGAGTCTCATCTTGGCTCTCCATCCAGGACCATCTGGGCTCTCTCCCCTCCTCTGTCCTGTACTCTGTGCAAGGTCATCATTTTTCTGGCTCGTCTGCCCCCTTCTCCCACACCCTCAACATGTAGTATTCCAGGCCCAGGGGGATGGAACCCAGCAACCCATCTCTCTTGTCTTCATCAACCACAGCCTTGTTTCCCAACTCTTCCAAATCTTATCTCTGCAAGACCCCCTCTGGGCATCCCACCCAGAACCAGACTTGGAGGAAACCCCTTGGCATAGACCCCAGACCCTCATGGACATCACCTACTCTTTTTCTGGGCAAGTTCCCCTTCCTCTGTGCCTAGGCCTGTTCTACTCGGGTTACTGAGCCAGGAGGCAGGCTTTGTGGGCCACACACAGCCAGCATTTAATAACAAAGGTGTAACAATGGTAAATAAAAGTACATACACTATTAAGAGGAGCCTAAGGGTTGGCATTTGCCAAGCCATCCTGTGACTGCAAATACCTTTTAAATTAATCTTTATTGGGGAAGCCGGGATGGCTCAGTGGGTTGAGCACTCTCTTTGCATCCCCGAAACTGAGTATTGAATCCTGGCCAGTGCAGACCCACATGCTGAACTGGGGTGTGGCTCCCATGTGGGAGGCCACCAGTTTGGTTCTTGCCTCGGGTTTGGCTCCTGGCTCGAGGGGGTGTGCTTTCCATTCGGGAGGCCCTCAGCCTGGTTCCCATCCTGCATGGCCCCACCCACCTGTGTGGAGCGAAACCATCTCAAAAACTGATGACGTACAACTATGGAGACTGCTCTGTACGCCCCCTTTCTCTCTGTCAAAAATAAAATAAAAAAATATTTTTTTAAAGATTTAGACAGAGATGGAGACAGAGAGAAAGGGGAGGGCCCAGAGCAGTCTCCATAGTTGCACGTCATCAGTTTTTGATATGGTTTTGTTCCACACAGGTGGCGGGGGCTGCGCATGGCGAGAACCAGGCTGGGGGCCTCCCACATGGGAAGCACACCCAGTTCAGCACGTGGGTCTACACGGGCTGGGGCTGGAATTTGATCCATGGTCCCCTGGGCTGCAAAGCCAGCTTTACCCGCTGAGCCATTCCGGCTTCCCCAAAATAAACCTTGAAAAAAAAATTAATCTTTATCAATTAACTACAAAATGAAGTTGGCTTAGAATGATCTCAAAGATCCTTGCCAGCTGTATGCTTCTAAAAGTCTGTGAATGCCGCAAAGGAAAAGCAATGTGGAGCTTCTTAGGCTATGAGACTAATAACAGAAACAGCAGGGGTTCTTTGGTATCAGAACAAAATAGAAAACAGAGTGAGGAAGTGAAACCCTCAAAGGATGTAGGTTAGGACTAGAGGAAGAGTGAAAGGAATGCATCATAAACTTCTGGCTGCTTATTCAAGGGAGCAAGGGAGGAGGTATACAGGCTGGAACCCACAGTGGGAAACCTACCAGTGAAGTCAGACCATCCCTGAAGCCTCTCACCTTTAACCTCTCTTATGGAGGGATTATGTGTCCTATCCCTAAGCACACTTCCCAGTATTTAGGGAATATCTGGCTTGCTATGGCACCATGGGCCAGTTTTGAGGACCACAATTTTTCCACGGATGGGGGTCAGGAGGGAATGGTTTTGGTATGATTCAAGCACATTACATTTATTGTGCACTTTATTTATATTATTATTATTACATTATAATACTGTTCATCTGTATTTGCAGCTGCTCCCCAGCGCTAGCATCACCGCCTCAGCTCCACCTCAGATCATCAGGCATTAGATTCTCCTAAGGAGTGTGTAACCTAGATCCCTTGTGTGCACAAGTCACAATAGGGTTCGCCTCTTATGAGAACCTAATGCCTCCTCTGATCTGACAGGAGGTGGAGCTCGGGTGGTGGTAATGCGAGTGATGGGGAGCGGCTGTAAATACAGATGAAGCTTCCCTTGCCCACCTGCTGCCCTGCTCCTGCTGTCCCACCAGGTTCCTAACAGGTCATGGATTGGTACCGGTCCGTGGCCAAGGGGGTTGGGGACCCCTGTGCTGTATATAGGCTTTGAATTGGGATGAAACAGACTTATAGCCAACTTTCTGGGAGGCCTGGGGTCAGGGTGGTGGGAAGGAAGGAGTGACTGTAAAGGTCTGAGGAGAAAACTGAGAAATGGAGTGGTAGACAAGGTCTCTGGCCTCCAGGAGCTCACAGCTAGTGGGGGAGACAGCCAATTACACAAACGGGGGGGGGATGGTGAGGGCACAAAGGGAAGTCTTTGTCCCTTAAGACCAGTCATCTGAATCTTTTCAGTTCCTCAAACTTGGCCTTTGCTTCTTAGCCTGTAGGCCTCTGCATCTGTGGTTTCCTGAGTAGGGCTCTCCTTTTACTTCTTTTCACCCACCTAAATGCTAACTACTCTTGGGCTTCCTATACAAAGGCTTTTCAGACTTCCCTCTACACCCTGACTTTCTCCCGCATCGCTTACTAGCTGCTCCTCATCGGGCCCCAAAGCCCAGGACCCTTTCTATCACGCATCTACTACTCTGGGTGGTAACTGCTTGCTTTTACCGAGTTGTGAGCGCCAGGTGCACGGAAACCTGGTCTCTCTCCCGCCCCCTCGATTCCCAGCGTCCCGCACAGAGCCAGGCAAACAGGTTCAATGAATGAAGAGACTCGCTCCAGCGCCTAGGGCCGAGCACCTCCCGACCCTTCTCCGCAAGCCCCGCCCCGTCGGCAGGCTGCTGCTGCGGGCCCCGCCCCCTCACCTTCACATTTGCTGGGCAGGCGAACCCAGTCGGTTTCCTCGGCTTGCGCGAGGCTCAGGCCCAGCTCCGGGGCCAGCAGTGCCAGCAGGGGCAGAAGCAGGGGCCAGCGGGGCCCACGCCAGGGCGCGGGCTCAGGCAGCGGCCTCATGGTCCAGCCCGACCCGACCCGAGCACACCGGGCTGCGTTCCCCCCGGCTGTTCGCGCGGGGTTGCTTCCCGGGGCCGTTTGCGGGACTGCACACGTGCCTCGGCCTCACCTGGGCAACAGCGAGCCCCGGGGCCGCTGCCTCCTCCCGCCCCCGGAGCCGAGCACGGCCCGCGGACTGTGCAGCCAATGAGCTTTTCGGGGCTCGCGTTCTAGCGAATGGGAGGAGGACTTTTTTCGGCCTCGGCCAATGAGATAGCGGATGGTGTCCTCAGTGACCAATGGCAACGTCTTTTCCCACCGCCTAACGGAGACACTGGGCGGAGCTGGAGTGCCAGGACTAGGGAAGGGGAAGCTGCGCGCTGGGCTTGGAAAACGTGCGAAAGGCCGTTTGCACAGCCGTCTCCGCCTCCTTCCACGTCACTTCCCTCCTGGGGTCATAACGCAGCCAGGAGCACGTTTTCAAAATTGTTGCTATTATTGTACTTGCCAGCCGCTCTAGTAGGTGCTGTGGGTGACACCGGGAGACTCAAACAGTCCCCAGCCTTCGAACGGCTTTCTCTCCACCCCTTTATGTGTTGTTGTTCAAACAGCTTTCTTACTGCCCTGTAACCTTAGATTTGTCCCAATGAGAACTAGAACAAATCACTTCTCTGAGCCTCAGTTTCCGTTGGTATGATGACTAAGTGATCCCCTTAGCAGCTATTCCAAGCTTTCTGGGAAGCTCAAATAGGTTAGTGGAATTAAAGCTCACCGAGCAGACTGTGAAAAGTTCACACATTGATTTTCTTTTTAGTATGTAACCTCAGTACCTTTTACTTACTACCCTATTACTTATTTCTTTGGATTCTGGGCTCCCAGAAGGCAGGGGCTTGATGTACCTCGGCCCAGGAACCCTCCTGGGAATTAACATAAAGCCAGCTTCAGTGGGGGTTCAGAGTCTGGAGTAGGGCAGGATTGGGGGGCAACTGGGGCAAGGTGGGGAGAGGGGTGTTGAAGCTAAGGGAAGCCCTGCTTCCAGAATGAGAAGACATTCACTGAGACAAGAGTTAGTTTGGCAGGAGCCTTGGACTTCGCATCTGGGCTGAGAGCTGGGAAGGAACAGTGAGTGGAGAAAGTCTGAGGCTATGGCTGGACATGCCCTCCCTGACCCAGCCTACCCCCTCCTCAGTGTGTTGGGTAAGGAGCAGGATGGTGGACAGATTCATCCCCAAAAGTTGTAGGACAATCCCCACCTCAAAGAACCCAAACAAGTGTAGACTCTTATAGGCTTGTGAGAGATGAGCAGTGGAGGGGACAGTGAGGGCACAAGGAAGCTGGAAATGTCACTCACATCATATTGGAGGAAATGTTAGAGCATAGCTCCCCACTGTCACCTTGGGGAAAGGAAGACTAAGGTAGCACACTGACCCAATAGACGGTCCTGTGCTGCCCAGGGAACATCTAGAATGGATTAACATGAAATCACCCAGAGATTCTTGGTGCGATTACTGAGAGAAACCCTTGGGAAGGGCTGGATTTCCTGCCAGCTCTGGAGAAACAGTAGACACACATCTTAGACTCTATTGTGGGAGACTCATATTCTATCAGTGCAAGAATCCTCTTTAGGAAACAAAGCGAAAACCTCATTAGTGCCGGGCTCAGAGCTGATACTCAATGAATGTCTGGCAAATGAATAATGACCCATAATTGATTAATCATGTGTACGTTTGGAATTAACATCCGCGCTCTTGGCATTGGGCATAAAATCCTGCTACTCCGGGATCTGGCCCTATTCACTTCTGTCAAGTCTCAAGTCTGTACAACACCTCACATCAGGTCCAGCAACCCACCTTCCCGGGTTCCTTGCCCTGATGTCTCAGAGGTTGGGCCAGGATGAGGACAGGTAAGGATTCCATGCCTGGCTGTGTCCTCCCCAACTCCCAGCCCCACTCTGAGATTCCCAGGGTCACACCCTCAGGAAGCCCTCGCTCTTCCTCAGGGTAACCTTCCCAGATGTCTGCTTCCTCTAAACCCGCCAACTGCCCTCCTCCCAGAGGAGACATGAATTAAAATACTTTTCATTTGCTTGTGTCATTTAAGTTCTCCTTTAATTGACCTCAAATGTCCCAGTGCCCGGGTCAATCGCCATCCTCAAGGGGTTCGGGTCAGGCTGATGGGAGAGGTGCAGCCTTTTCCCTCAACAAGCTTCACGTGGAGGGAGACAGCTCAGGCCCGCGAAAGCTCTAATCTGCAGGCGGAGGCAGGTCTCGTACAAACGCGCCACGGCTGGAAGCCGGGGCACTGAGTGTGGGTCCTGCGCACCAGGCCCAAAATGGGGCGGTGGCGAGCGTCCCCTCTTCCCAGACTGGGCCCTTGGGCTCCAGACTCTGAGGCCCGTGCAGGGGCTGCAGCGCCCGCGGGGCGGGCCGCCGGGGCCCTTGGCCTGCGGTGCCGCGCTCGGGGCGGCGGCTGCGGTCGGGGCGGGCGGCGGGCTCTGCGGCCCGCGCGCCGGGCAGGGCGCCGAGGCGGCTGCACGTCAGCAGCACGTCAAACAGCAGCAGCTTGAAGAGCAGCAGCCGCAGCGCCCCCAGCCGCAGCGCCTGGCCCCGCGTCCCTGCGGGCGGGAGAAGGGACGGTGAGGGGCCCGGAGGCCGGGCCTCAGCCCCCGCCCCCAGGGGCCCCCTCTGCGCTTGCCATTCCTCCTCCCCTTCGTCCCCCAAATCCTGGGAAAGTGCTTCCTGGTGTCTAACCTAAGCGCTTAGTGCCCATAACAACACATATCTGCCTAGTCCTTATTTTATTCCCCAACAACCGGGAGGATGTAGTCCGGGCAAGAATGAGCATCCCACGCACTAGAAGGAGAGTACCCTGCTCAAAAGTCACTATTTGGACAAGAAGAGAACGCGACTGGTGACTCCAGTGGGGGGTGGGCTTTCCACAGCCCAGTCTCCCAAGGCTCTGATGTTGAGACTGTCCATCTGGGCTCTGCGGAGCACTTCAAGGACCTTTCAGTTAGCTTTCACCTGCGCTTCTAACCGTCTTACCCACTGGTAGACAGAGGCCAGCCAGTGCACCAACCCGATAAGGCAGCCTCCTCAGGGTCGCCCACCAACACCTAGTGGGACCCACCCGGCCACAGCCCAACAGGGCCTAAGGGTCCTGGTCCCCAGTACTCACCCCTGAGAGGCTCCCAGAGGCAGGTCCTGGCCGAGGGAGTCTCTCCTGCCAATCAAGAAGAAGGGTGTGAGATGTGAGATGCCCTCCTCCCCAGTGCAGCTCCCCAGCCCTGCCACAGGACAGCTGTTGATGGCATGTTGGCTAAATGGGCAAACGAACCAGCAGCGGGAAGGAACCCTGAGCCCATTTGCTGCAAGTCCTCCAAGGGTCCACACTTCCCTGTGCCCCTGCTGTCCCCTGTTCTGTGTCCCTGAGAGGCTGAGGTGCTTCAGCACTTATAGACAAGGAATCGGTTCTCTTAGCAGCCATCATTGGAAGGCAGGGCTTTTAGTCAACAAACATTCCCATTCGGAAAGTGACAAAACAAATGTAATCCAAAAGAGGAAGTAAATCATTTGGTCAGTGATAAAAATAACTAGCTTTGGATGTATTACTTAACCTCTCCGTGCCTGTAAAATGTGGAAAATAATATGACCCACTTCATAAATGTATAGTGTTTACAGTGGTGCCTGGCACAGAGCAAATACTGAATAAGTAAGCTATAGCAACTTATTACATAATTATTGTTTGGTTCTCATAGATCGGGGTCTCATATAGGCTGACATACTTGCATATAGATATAGCTATGCCTATCTATATATGTCACCCTAGGTATATCTAGAGGGAGATATTAGTTCTGGTGTGACTATATATATATATATATGCAGTGATATATATGTGTCTTTATATCTATCTCTATCTCTCATCTATCTATCTCTCAACCCAAGAGGGCAAAGGCATTGTTACCTCTTAGAAGTCATGCCTCAGATCCTGGATTTAAATGAGATGTCACAGTTGCAAATCCTAGGACTCGGGGTCCCTGAGGTCACCCTGCTCTGAGCCCAGGCATCACCTCACCAAGGGCTGGCCCTTGGACACCCTTCATGCTCCCATGGCCCTCCCTCCCACCCCATCCTGGGTCCAGGGTGCGTGTAAGGGGGTGAGGGGCATCCAAAGGGCTCCAGGCTCCACCCCCACCTGACAGTTGTAAGGGCTGTGTGCTCTGGTTGTGGTCCCCAGCCCCAGGCCCAGTGTGGCAAACCAAGGTCTCCCAGGCTGCCACCTCCTCAGAGGGCAGGGACAGCTGGGCCAGGCTGGTCCAGGTGCCGTCCGCTGCTGGGGAGGGTCCGTAGGTGAAGGCATCCAGTGCGCTGCGATTGTCCGCTGAGAACCAGATGGGGGTCTCAAGGCCAGGGGCTGCGACGTCGAGGACCAGGCAAACCACCAGGGTCTGCTGCTTCCCATCCACGAGCAGTGTGATTGGAGGGGCCAGAGAGGGGAAGGGTGGGCCACCCACACCTGCAAGAGAGCACGCACTTGTGGGGGACCCAATCTGTCCACACCCTGCCAGGCCACCACCTCATTGTAGGCCACCATGCTTCACTCTGTCCTGCCCCCATCCCTATCCTTCCCTCACCGTCATCCATCCCTCTTTCCCTGAATTTACCCATCTAACCCCCAGTCCTTCCATCCATCCTTTCATGTATGCATCTATTCATCCATCCTTTCTTCCCTCCTCCATCTTTCTTCCATCTCCTCTCTATGTTCCATCTCTATTTCCTCCCTCCCTCCCTCCCTTCCTCCCTTCTTTCCTTCCTTCCTTCCTTCCTTCCACCACCTGTCTATCATATCTAGGCTGACCAGATGTACCATTTTAAATGGGACAGAAAACAACGGTATTGTCCCGTTTCATACTATACATATGGTCAGTTTACTAACACCTTGAATTTAGCCCAGTGAGATGAGGTTGATCATATGTACCATTGAAATTGGGACAGTGTTGTTGGTTTCTGTCCCATTTAAAAAATGGCATGTATGGTCAGCCTAATCATATCTGAACCTTCTGTGACAGGCAATGGGGTACTGCTTTTAAGGAACTCAGTTCCATGGGAATGACAGCAGATGCATAAAGCCTCTGGAGAGTGGTTGCCTCTCGGGAGAAAGGGAAAGAAATATGATCTGGGATGAGATCAAAATGGGCTCCAAATGTATCTGTAACTTTCTGTTTCTTTAAAAAATATATCCAATTCAAATATGACCAGATTTTAACTATTTGTTAATCTGAGTGGAATATTATTGGTATTTGTATAATTCTAGGTTCTTTTCTGTAAGTTTTGTATTCTTTTTTAAGATTTATTTTTATTGTTTTTGACAGAGAGAGAGAGAGAGAGAGACAGACAGACAGACAGACGAAAAAGCAGAGAGAAGGGTGAGGGCCCAGAGCAGTCTCTATAGTTGCATGTCATCAGTTTTCTACATAGTTTCATTCCACAGGTGGGTGGTGCTGTGCAGGGCAGGAACCGGGCTGGGGGCCTCCCGTATGGGAAGCACATCCCAGTTCAGCATATGGGTTCACATGGGCCGGGGCTGAGATTTGATCCTTGGTCCCCGTGGCTACAAAGCGAGCACTTAACCTGCTGAGCCATCCCGGCTTCCCTGAAAAATTTCTTAAAGGTCAAATAACTGAGCTAGTAGCACGTGAATGGTAAGTAGCCCACTCAGGATTTGAACCCAAATCTCTGTGACTCCAAATCCCACAGACTACCCCACTGGGAAGGATGACTAAAATTTACTAAAGGGTGTCCCAAAATTCACGCAAGATTTGAATTTTGCATCATTTGTGCGGTAAAGTGTTGCCAACAACAACAAAAATACAGTGTGACAGCTGACAGTTCAGGGTTATTAAAAATGGAGGGCTACACGAAAGAACAACATGTTTTTATTGTTGAGCAATGAAAGTTTACAATTTTTAACTATAAACCTGTGTTTTCTATCAAAATTACTTCTTGCGTGAATTTTGGGACACCCTTTACATGACACAGAGGACCAAGTGTGGGCCCTGGTCTCAGACAGAGTTGATTTGATCCTATCTCATTCACTTAATTTACTGGGTCTCAATTGCCCCATCAGCATAATGGGGTTCATAACACCAGCTCCAAAATTTTTTGTGAAGAATAAGGTTCATGAATGTAAAACACTATGACAGATAAGTATTAGTATTATTATCAATACTAGTATTAATAGTAATTAGTCATTGCAAACAAAGGGAGGAGAGAAGACTGGGAGCAAGCTCCAGGAACCTCAACCTCCTGAGCCTTCACGTTAAGTTCAGCATCCACTCCTCCCTGAAGCCTCCCAGATTGTTCCTTCTCACCCTGGCTGCTTCCTGTCCAGTGCTCAGGCCTCCTGCCATGAGAATTCCCTGCTCCACATGGATGTGGTTTATTTCCATATTGAGGGAGAGCTGATGACACATTGGGGGCCAGCTTTAGATCAAGGAGACGCCCTAACTCAAAGGTCCAGGAGTCCCCCCACACACATGCAAACATGCACGTATTTCTAGATGAAGCTGGAACTCTCAAAATTCGAGTTCTGGGGAAGCCAGGATGGCTCAGTGGGTTAAGTGCACACTTTGCAGCCCCGGGGACCGAGGATCGAATCCAGGCCCCAGCCTGTGCGGACCCATATGCTGAATTGGGGAGTGCCCCCAGTTCAGTTCTCACCGGGGTGAGACCCCGGCCCAGTTCCTGCCCTGTGCAGCCCTGTGCCCACCTGTGGAATGAAACTATGTGGAAAAACCAATGATGTGCAACTATGGAGACTGTTCTGGGCCCTCCCCCTTCTTTCTGTCTCTGTCTCTGTGTCTCTCTCTCTGTCAAAAACAATAAATAAATCTTAAAAAAAAAAAGTCAAAATTCGAGTTCTTTGACTCAGCCTTGATCTTTGGAGGCCTGGGGATAAATACACCCGGGAAGTCACTGAGGCCTTGAGACTGCTCCTGAGACCCATGGATAAGGGGGAGATGGGAGTGAACATGAGACACCCTGAGCCCTATTGGAATAAGCACCCCGAGGGCAGGAGACCAGGACCAGGAGGACAGGAGAGGACCTCATAATGTTGCTCGTGTCCCATTACCCTGTGTCACATAACACAACTCTGGCTACCCCACCCCCATAGATACCCATCCAGCTTGCTCTTATTTCTCGATACCCTCCGTACCAACACTGTGAACTCCAGGGGAGTAGGACTTGGGGGCTCAGATCAAGGGAGCTGGGAGGTAGATTACAATAGGGAAGGGGTGATTGGCTTCTGGTAAGACCCTCCTTAGGGGGCCCCAACTGCCTCTGTTCTTTACCCCTGCGTCCCACCTACACCCAGGGCACCCAGGGCAAGGGGATAGACTTGGGCAGGCTAACTGGGGCACAGAGAGGGATACAGGGAGGGTGCTCACCTGTGGGCAGGGCTGGACACGCAAGGGCTAGGAGAAGCAGCAGCCAAGCAGTCCTAGCCATGGGCCACCTGAGAGGAGTCAGGACCCAGCTGCAGACCTGAGGTGTGGGCTGGGGCAGGAGGCACCCACAAGACTGCCTCCCGGCCACAGGCCCAGCTGCACCTCAGCTGCTCCACCACGGAGCCGTTTCCCTGGGTGAGGGGCCCCTCCCACCTCATCCTGGCCCCCAAACCCAATCTCCTCTCACCGGGCCAGGGAAGTCAGGGTGCCACCCCCCACAGCGGGAGCCCACACTCCCTCCCATCTGAAGAGTACTTCACCGTGTACAAAGCCTCTTCTTAATCGCTGGCTCCCACAGCTACAGCAGACACGGCAAAGTAGGACCAGTATGTAAGGGGTTTCACACACAGTGCTTCATCCCACCCACCCAACTACTGGCAGTTCCATCTCACAGGTGAGACAACTGACACTCAGAGAGACTGAGCAACCTGCCCAAGGCCACACAGCTGGCTGGTGGCAGTGCCAGGGCCTGGAGTTGTTTCCTGATGGCTGGCCTTCCTGTAGCCAAAAAGCCCATAAACTTATTTCTATGTTGTTACACCTGCTCTTTTTTAAAAAGAACTCATGTTTTAGAGCAGTTTCAGGTTTACAGCAAAACTGAGCAGAAGATTCAGAAATTCCCCATATATTCCCTGCACTGTCACATAAACCCCCCTTTTTAAAAATAAACTTTTAAAATCTCATTTTCTGTGACTCCACTAAATTTTAGCTAGATGTCATTTTGACCCGGAAACTTCCCTCTAAGCATATACCCTAATGAAGTAATAAGAGATTCAGTCATTGTAAGACAAAGATTTATGCACAAAAATGTTCTTTGAAAAGCAAGAGCAAGGGGAAGGTGTGATGGCTCAGTGGGTTAAGTGCTCACTTTGCAGCCCCGGGGTCAGAGGATCGAATCCTGGCCCTGGCCCGTGTGAACACATATGCCCCCAGTTCGGTTCTCACCGGGACGAGACTCCGGCCCAGTTCCTGCCCTGTGCAGCCCCACACCCACCTGTGGAATAAAATTATGTAGAAAGCCAATGATATGCAACTATGGAGACTGTTCTGGGCCCTCCCCCTTCTGTCTGTCTCTGTATCTCTATCTCTCTCTTTCTCTGTCAAAAACAATAAAAATTAATTAATTAATGAATTAATTTTAAAAAAGCAAGAGCAATTGGAAATAATGTAGTTGTTCAATGATAGGGGAAGGGTTAAATGAATTCATGTTTGGTGTATTTATATTAGTGAGTATTATGCAGCAGACTTTCAAATCATATTTTCAAAGAATGTATAATGACATGGGATAGAATAGAGTTTGATTCAGTGTGGGCTGTGGAGGCAGAATGCCTGGCTTTCGATCCTGACTATATTATTCAGGAGTTCTGTGACTTTCACCAGATTAGTTACTTTCCTAATCTGTACAATGGGCGTGATAATACCTCAAAGAGGTCCTGTGATGTTTAAACAAGATAATCTGTGAAGAGAGTTTAGCATCATTCTTTATACAGCAGGTCCTCAAATAATGTCTTTGTTCAATGTTGTTTCCTTATAACGATGAGGAAAAAAAACCTGATTCCTGGTGGTGCCATTGTCTGTGTGCAGTTTGCATGTTCTCCCCATGTCTGAGTGGGTGTTCTTTGGGGACTGTGGCTTCCTCATCCCAAAGATGTGCACGTGAGGAGAACTGGGTGTCTACACTGTCCCAGTCTGAGTGAGTGTGTGTGTGTGTGTGAGTGCGCCCTGCGATGGAAGGGCATCCTGTGTAGGGTGGGTCCCCACCTAATACCCTGAACTCCTGGGATGGGCTCTGGCCACTTGCGACCCTGAACTGCAAAAGTGGGATGGAAAATAATTGTTACTTGTTTTTATAAATCTTTCTTAAATATATGTATAGTTCACACCCATTTCAGTGTTTAGTATTAGAAGTGTTTTGGGTCTTTAGAAGTTTGGTAATGTTTTTATGACCAGAAATATGCCATAAGAACTTAACTCTTGTTTATATCAGTTAGCCTTTTGTCAACTTGAGTTTCTTATAGTAGTTTCACTTAAAGTCACAGTTTCCAAGAATTTATTGTGGTTCAGGACTTACTATACATAAATGTTCTCTCTCTTTTTTAAGATTTATTATATTGTTTTTGAGAAGCATAAAGAGACAGAGACAGAGACAGAGAAGGAGGAGGACCCAGAGCAGTCTCCATAGTTGTACGTCATCAGTTTTCCACATGGTTTTCTTCCACACACATGGGCAGGGGCCGCACAGGGCAGGAACTGGGCTGGGGACCTCCCACATGGGAGGCATGCCCCTCGAGCCAGGGGCTGAATGGGGGTGGGAGGCAAGAATCAAACAACGGGACTTCCAAATGGGAAGCACACCCCAGTTCAGCACATGGGTCCACATAGGCCAGGGCCAGGATTCGATCCTTGGTCCCTGGGGCTGCAAAGCAAGCGCTTAAGCCACTGAGCCATCCCTGCTTTACCATCTCCTTCTTTATATGTGTGTATATATAGTTACATAAACAGAAAAATTTAAAAAACAGGATACAAATATGATTAGAAAATATGTACTCAATTTTGTATAAGAAATATGTAACTATTCCTAGAGGAAAGCAGACCAAATGTTAACAATGGTTATCTATGTGTGTTAGGATTTTGGGTAGCTTTTACTTTCATCTTTATAATTGTTTATTTCTCAAATTTCCTACAATGAATCTGTATTATTTCAAAAATCAGGGGAAGCTGGGATGGCTCAGCGGGTTAAGTGCTTGCTTTGAAGCCCCGGGGACCAAGGATCGAATCCTGGCCCCGGCCCATGTGGACCCATATGCTGAACTGAGGTGTGCTTCCCATGTGGGAGGGCCCCAGTTCAGTTCTTGGCCCCCAGTTTGGACTCTGGCTCGAGGGGGCTATGCCTCCCATGCAGGAGGCCCCCAGTCCACTTCCTGCCCTGCGCGGCCCCTGCGCATGTGTGTGGAAGAAAACCATGGGGAAAACTGATGACGTACAACTATAGAGACTGCTTTGGGCCCTCCCCCTTCTCTCTTTCTCTCTCTGTCTCTGTCTCTCTCTCTGACTCTGTCAAAAAATAAAATAAATCTTAAAAAAAATTTTTTTTTTAATCAGAAGAATAAACAGTGTTAAAAAATAAAACAGGGGGGAAGCTGGAATGGCTCAGCAGGTTAAGCGCCCGCTTTGCCGCTCTGGAGCAGGAGGATCAAATCCCGGCTCTGGCCCAGGAGGACCCATATGCTGAGCTGGGGTGTGCCCCCAGTTCAGTTCTTGCCAGGGCCTGTGCAGAGGCTCCCAGCCCAGTTCCTGCCCTGCACAGCCCCATGCCCACCTGTGGAGTGAAACTATATGGAAAACTAATGCTGTTAACTATGGAGACTGCTCTGGGCCCTCCCCCTTCTCCCTGTCTCTGTCTGTCTCTGTTAAAATACAATAAAAATAAATCTTAAAAATAAATAAATAAATAAATAAAACAGGGATGCTGGGATAGCTCAGCAGGTTGAATGCTTGCTTTGCAATGATGAGGTTTGGGAATTGAATCCCAGCCCCACCTGTGTAAACCTATACGCTGAACTGGTAACTGCAGTGAAGGTTCTCATCTCCCATTCGGGAGGCCCCCAGTTCGGTTCCTACCCCGAGCGGCCCCACATCCACCTGTGTGGAATGAAACTGTTTCACAACTAGTGATGTATAATGATGAAGACTGCTCTGGGCCCTTCTCTCAGTCTCTCTCTCTCTCTCTCTCTTTCTCTCAAACAACAATAAAATACATCTTAAAAAAAATAAACAAAACAGTAAGTACTACAAGTATAGAATTTGTCCTTTTGTGACTGGTTTATTTCACTTAGCACAATGGCCTCAAGTCTCATGATCCATGTTGTAGACAGTATCAGAATTTTCTTCCGGTTTTTTTTTTTTAAGATTTTTTATTGTTTTGACACAGAGAGAGATACAGAGAGAGATACAGAGACAGAGAGAAGGGGGAGGGCCCAGAACAGTCTTCATATTTGCACATCATTGGTTTTTCCACATAGTTTCATTCCACAGGTGGGCGTGGGGCTGCACAGGGCAGGAACTGGGCCGGGGTCTCACCCGGTGAGAACCGAACTGGGGGCACCCCCCAGTTCAGCATATGGGTCCACACAGGCCGGGGCCAGGATTCGATCCTCGGTCCCCGGGGCTGCAAAGTGAGCGCTTAACCCACTGAGCCATCCCGGCTTCCCCATCCTTCCGTTTTTAATACACATACTTCACCATATGTGTATATCGGTACTACATTTTGCTTCTTATCTGTTCATCTCTCAATGGATATCCCTCAATGGTTGCTTCCATGTTTTAGTTATTGTGAATAATGCCGTTGTGAGCATGGGCACACAAATATCTCTTTGAGACCTTGCTTTCAGAATGCTGGGATAGCTCAGCTGTTGGACGCTTGCCTCACAATCATGAGGTCTGGGGTTTGATTCCTGGCCCCAACCTGTGCAAACCCATATGCTGCACTGTGGCACAGCTGGTAACCACTGAGATAGCTACATGGCAAAGGTTCTCACCTCCCATGGGGGAGGCCCCTGGTTCGGTTCCCGCCCTGTGCAGCCCCACATCCACCTGTGTGGAATGAAACCATGTCACAGCTAATGATGTATAGCTATGAAAACTGTTCTGCCCACCCCCCACCCCTCACCTTCTCTCAAACAATGAAATAAATCTTTAAAAAAACAGACTGTTTTTCAATTCTTTTTTTTTTTTTTTTTTTTAAGATTTATGTATTGTTTTTGACAGAGAGATAGAGATACAGAGTCAGAGGCAGAGAGAAGGGGGAGGGCTCAGAACAGTCTCCATAGTTGCACATCATTGGCTTTTCCACATAGTTTCATTCCACAGGTGGGCGTGAGGCTGCACAGGGCAGGAACTGGGCCAGGGGTCTTGCCCTGATGAGAACTGAACTGGGGGCACTCCCCAGTTCAGCATGTGGGTCCACACAGGCCAGACTTGGGATCCGATCCTCGGTCCCCGGGGCTGCAAAGTGAGCACCTAACCCACTGAGCCATCCCGGCTTCCCAAATGTTTTTCAATTCTTTTGTGTATATACCCAGAAGCAGAATTGTTGAATTATATGGTAATTTAATTTTAATTTTTAATTTTGATAGTGGCCATCCTAATGGGTGTGAAATGGTGGTATCTCACGATGGCTTCAATTTGCATTTCCCTAATGATTAGTAATGTTGAGCATCTAAGATCTCTGTATTTTAAGGCTCCTTGATGTACATCTGTTATATTTATTTGCATTCCACTCCAATGCATAAAGGTTCACTTCATCCCCATCAGCATTTGGCATATTTTTCCCATCAGGTAATGTAATCTTAATGGAGAATTTGATCAAAATAACAAATGAATCCATTAGAAACAAGTTTGCTAACAAAAAGAGCTGAGTCTTAGTAGGCAGATCCCTTGGGGAAAAGCGTATGGATGTACTACAGAACAATCTATGGTTGTGTATTTGACATTTCTTTAAAAAAATCCTAATTTAATTCGTTAAAAATGGTATATCACTTCTCTGGTAACAACACTATTTTCCCATTTACTTGTTTTCTTCACTGTATTGTCTGTTTATTGTCCTCCTGTGGTCCTTGTGTCTTATTAATTTTTTAAGAGCTTTCCCATATTAAAGCTACCAATCCTTTGTATATTGCACTTGACTAGAGCAATTTCTCAATTCATTGACTATTTTTTTTTAAATTTTTTTTTTTATAGAGAGTAATTCTTTTATCTTCAGTGCATATTTATTTTTATTTTATTTTATTTTTGACAGAAAGAGAGAGAGAGACAGAGACAGAGACAGCTAGAGAACTGAACTGGGGGCACTCCCCAGTTCAGCATGTGGGTCTGCCTGGGCCGGAGCCGGGATTCGATCCTCGGTCCCCGGGGCTTCAAAGCGAGCGCTCAACCCGCTGAGCCATCCTGGCTTTCCCACATTGACTATTTTTAATTTCACATTTTTTTTAACCTGCAGTTTTTCTGTTTTGTATGAACAAACAACCCATCTTCCCTATTGGGACTTAATGAATTTCCTTTAAGCCTAGAAAGTCCTCAGCCCTTTAGAGCAGGGGTCTCCAAACTACGGTCCGTGGGCTGCATCTCATCCGGCCTGTGGAGACCTTTTTATCTGAATAAAATAATATTAAATAAATAATTAAAAACAACATCTATGTTTTGATCCTTTTTTATTTGGACCTCGAGTGTGTCGTCGGCCCCCAAACTACTGTTTGATAGTTAATGCAGCCTGCGGGCTGAAAAGTTTGGAGACCCCTGTTTTCGAGAATCAGTACACTCTCACTTCTGTTTGTTTTTTTTATGGGTGTATAGTTTAATCCCCTTCCCCAATTTAACTCCATCAGGAATTAATTTTGGTGTATGGGGAAGCTGGGATGGCTCAGTGGGTTGGGTGCTCGCTTTGAAGCCCTGGGGACCAAGGGTCGAATCCTGGCCCCGGCCCATGTGGACCCACATGCTGAACTGAGTGAGGTGTGCTTCCCATATGGGAGGCCCCCAGTTTGGTTCTTGCCATCCTGGTTCTATGGAGACTGCTCTGGGCCCTTCCCCTTCTCTCTGTGAAAAAACAGTAAAATAAATCATAAAAAATTTTTTTTGGCATATGATAAAGAATGTGCATTAAAAAAAAATTTTTTTTTCTCAAGAGCTAATTAATTAGCCCAGGATTGTTATTTAAATATTCCTTTCTGTTCCCATTATTTGCTAAACATTCTTTATTATATGTGCCTTTTATTACGTTGGAGGGTTTATGTCTTGCTGGCTTCCCGATTTCTTTATTCTGGTGCCAGTTTCACCCAATTTCTCTTTGATTATTTTAATAATTCCCCGTGGTTGTTTTTAATGATGATGTCAAGGATGCTGGTCTGGCTCAGCGGGTTGAGCGCTTGTCTTGCAGCTGCGGGGTCCGGGGATGGAGTCCCGGCCCGGCCCGGGCACCCCATGTGCTGAACTGGGGTGAGCTTCCCATGTGGGGGGCCCCCGCTCGGTGCCGCCTGCGCGGCGGGAAACTGTGCAAACCGAGGATGCACGGCTGTGAAGAACCCAGTCCCCGGCTCGCGCCCTCTCTCCCTCTCTCCAACAATGAAACAAAAATCTTGAAAGACCGTGGTGACAGTTGCGGCGCTTGCACGCCGCCGTCCTGAGGGAAGCCGTGGGCCGGGGCTCCGCCCGGCGCCCTTCCCACGGGCGGCGCGGCGGCCCGGGGCGCCGCGTTCCCAGGCTCGGCGGGGCCCAGGTGCGCTGTCACCGCGGGGAGGAAGCCAGGTGTCCCCAACGACTCTCCCGCCTCCTGCCCGGGGAGGGGCCGGCCGCGCTCCGTCACCACATTACAGACGGGGAAGGGCCTCCTGGCGCCCCTCGGGGTTCAAGACCCTGGCAGGGAGGCCCCGAGCCGCCGGCCACCTCCTGCCCCGAAGCCCCCTTTGCCCGCCGTCACGCGGGGGCCTCCTGCCCGGAGCCGCTCGCCCGCACTCCAGTCTGTGAGGGTGTCCGGGGCACTGAGAAGCCACGGCCAAGAAGCGGGGCGCCAGCCCCTGCGGGGGAGCCGTTCCCCAGAGCCAGGCAGGGCTGCGTGGTGGAGACGGTGCGGGACAACAGCTGCGACCTTCAGGCGGTGGACACAGTGTTGGCCGCGCAGCGCTGGGAGCAGGAAGATCACGCCCCCGGCCCCGCCGGCTTCCCCTCCGCTGGCGCCCCGCCGGCTGAGTCCCAGTGGAAGGCCCGCGTCCTCCCAGGAGCTCAGCCTCCCAGGGCAGGCGCTGCGGGTGGCCGGGGAGGGTAGGTCTGGAGGGTCACAGGGAAGCGCCTCGTTGGTTCATAGGCCAAATCCCTGTCCCCAACACACAGTGTCCCATCAGCTACTCTGTCACTGGGAGGGGACGTCAATGTGGCAATACTACAGAAACCTAAAATGTTAGCTACACCTGAGTTCTTCACAGGAGTTAGCGGGGCAAGTGAGGTCATGGGCCTAAATGTGTAATCATAGCTGCCTGCGTTCACCCCTCAAGGACACATTCTCCTTATCCTTCTTTTCTTTTCTTTCTTTTTTTGACAGTGAGAGAGAGTGAGAGATAGAGAGATAGAGATACATACAGAGAGAGAGAGAGAGAGAGAGAGAGAGAGATACAGAGACAGAGAGAGAACTGAACTGCAAGTTCAGCACATGGGTCCGCACAGTCCGGGGCCCGGATTCGATCCTCAGTGCCCGGGGCTGTAAAGTGAGCGCTTAACCCACTGAGCCATCCTGGCTTCCCTTTCCTTTTTCTTTAAGATTTATTTTTATTGTTTTTCTTTTTTTTGACAGAGAAAGAGACAGAGACAGAGAAAGACAGAAAGAAGGGGGAGGGCCCAGAGCAGTCTCCATAGTTGGAGGTCATTAGTTTTTGGAACCAGGTGGGAGGGGCAAGAAGTAAACTGGGGCACACCCCAGTTCAGCATATGGATCCACATGGGCCTGCTCCGAGACTCAGTCCTCAGACCCCGGGGGCTGCAAGGTGAGCATTCAATCCACTGACCCATTGGCCTCCCCCCATTCTCCTTATCTTTGCCAGTGCCTTGTCTGGACAGGGTTTTTTTTTACCTGGAAGGTGACACAAACCTTTATTCCTGTAGGGTCTGAGTCCTTGGTGGCCTCAACTGTGTTGGGTTGTTGAAGTTTTCTGTTAACTAGGACTCCTGGGCACAGGAGTAAGAAGCCCTTTGGTACCGTAAATCCCCTGGGTTCCAGATCTAGTTCCTACCTCTCTTGTGCAGCAGCAACCTAATTTTCTTGGGTACTTGGGGTGAATCAACCCAGCCATTATGGTGACCCCTTTGTCTGCCTGTTGGTTCAGTAGCATGAGAAACCAAAATGGCCAGGGGCCATCTCTGCTTCCAAGTCATCAGCACTATGACTCTTCCATGGCAGAAATGTTTCTCCCAAACTCCTTGAGTCCAAGGTTACGGGAATGTGTAGCAAATATTCTAAGTCTTCCCAGAGGTTGGGTATAATCGTGAGGAGGCTGTTTCTACCCCCACTACTTGATGTATATGACTTTGATTCTGGTTTTGGTCTAAAGACTACGCTGCCGGAAGTCGGAATGGCTCAGCGGGTTAAGTGCTCGACTTGCAGCCCCAGGATCTGAGGTCAAATCCCTGCCCCGGCCATGCAGACCCATGGGTGTGGCCCCAGTTTGGTTCTTGCTGGGGCAAACTTTCCATGTTGGAGCCCAGGTTCGAACCCCAGCTCAAGGGAGCGTGCTTCCCATACGGGAGGCCCCCAGCCTGGCTCCCACCCTGCATGGCCCCGCCCACCTGTGTGGAACAAAACCATGTAGAAAACTGATGATGAACAACTACGGAGACTGCTCTGGGCCCTCCCCCTTCTCTGTCTCTCTGTCTGTCTCTCTGTCTGTCTGTCAAAAATATAAAATAAATCTTAAGAAAAAAAAAGAAGGACTATGCTGCACCCTGCAGGATGGCACCTTCGCCTGCAGGGTATGGCTTCTTGGCTTTGCTCTCCCTGAGCCGGCAGTTCGCCAGCTGCTTCAGGGTCACGGTAAGACCAGTAAATTCTTTGGGCATGAGCTCATTTATACGCCTCCTTGGCTATAAAATGCGTGTCCTGGTTGGAGGCGATTCTATGTGGCATGCCAGGGTGTTGGACAGGGTATTCTGTAAGCCCATGAACAGCGGTGCTGACAGCACTGTGGGCAGGGTGAAGTCCTACCTGGAATATGAGGGTACAGCACAGCCCTTCGATGCTAGGAGGGCCCAGGCAAAGCAGTGCACAACCAAGTGGGAATGCTGCCCAAGCAGGGATCCAGCACTGGGCTTTATGCAGGCTGGACACTCAGCACTGGCCACAGCCAGGTTAGCCTTGGAGAGGGGAACATGATATTACCTCGCCAAAGCATAGCTCCCATCTCTGCCACATGCGTCCACTGAACAAACCCAGGAGTGCCTGGGGGAAGAGGGTGATAATGGTCCACAGGACTGTCATCTTGTCCACCTGGTGACCATTCTTTCCCACGCTTTACTGTGTGTCACTGTACTTTGCCTTTGGCTACTAAGCATCAGCACCTGGCCTTTTCACCCCCAGGATACCACTCTGCTCGCCAAGATCAGGAAGTCCAGTTGCACTACTCCCCCTAGCACCCCCACTAGCATCACCAGCCTCCAGAGGACAGGCATCAGAGCAAGTCAAGAATGCTGGTGGCCCTCACCAAGGCGTCTCTTTTTTCTTTCTTATTTTTAAGATTTATTTTATTCTGTCAGAGAAGAAGAAGAGAGAGAGAGAGAAGTGGGGAGGGCCCAGAGCAGTCTCCATAGTTGTGCATCATTAGTTGTGACATAGTTTCATTCCACACAGGTGGATGTGGGGCCATGCGGGGCAGGAACCAAACTGGGGGCCTCCGGCATGGGAGGTGAGAACTTTTGCTGCCACCTTAGGAGTTACCAGTTGCCTCACAGTTCAGCAGTTCAGCATATGGGTTTGCAAGGGCTGAGGCTGGGAATCGAACCCCAGAACTCATGATTACAGGGCAAGTGCTCAACCACTGAGCTGTCTTGGCATCCCCACCAATGCATTTCTTAAGACTTTGATAGGGGGAAGCCGGGATGGCTCAGTGGGTTAAGTGCTCACTTTGCAGCCCTGGGGACTGAGGATCAAATCCCAGCCCCGGCCCGTGCGGACTCATATGCTGAACTGGGAGCTCCCCCAGTTCAGTTCTCTCTCTGTCTCTGTATCTCTCTCTCTCTCTCTCTCTCTCTCTCTCTCTGTCAAAAAAACAAAAAAACAAAAAAAGACTTTGATAAAGGGAGTGTTTTTCTGACCTTAAAATAGATGGCTAGGGGTGGCTAAGCAGATTGTACATAACAGATCCAACTCAGCATTTCTATCTCTTTGAGATATTGGATTCCTCCCTCTATAGTATGCCAGGGAAGTTCTGGCATTTCAAGTTTATTAACTGTAGGCTACCATTATGTCCAAGCTTTAATTAACCAACCTAGCAGACTAGTAATGCCTCTCCCAGATGTTCAAGCCAACATATTAAATCTCAAATCCTGGATCAGCATCCATGGCTGTGAGGTTAGCCAAGCTGACCCCTACATTTCACCCTCCTGGGTCTGTTTCCCTGCAAACCCTCTCCCACACATGTTTCCGTGGCTCCTGCCAAGGCACTTTGGCAAGGCCTATAATTCTGTCTGGGCATTCTCTTCTTAGTGTGGGCCTTGTACTTCTATACCCAGGTTATGCTGGGATCTAACTCATGCAGGCCTTGGGCCAAGGAAGCATGGAGTGGGGAAGGGTTCTGAGGTTGATGTCCTAGGAGACAGGAGCACTACAAGAGACAGCTGCCTTCACAGAAAGACCATTTCAGAGAATCTGGGGATTCAGAGTCCTCAGCCTAGGGATGCCGGGATACCTCAGAGGTTGAGTGTTTTCCTTGCAATTGCGAGGTCTGGGGTTCAATTCTCAGCCCTGGCCCATGCGAACCCATATGCTGAACTGTGGCACAACTGGTAACCACCAGGATGGCAGCAAAGGTTCTCGCCTCCCATGCGGGAGGCCCCGGGTTCGGTTCCCGCCCTGCATGGCCCCACATCCACCTGTGTGGAATAAAGCCATGTCACCACTAATGATGTACAACTATGGAGACTGCTCTGGGCCCTCCCCCTTCTCTCTCTCTCTCTCTCTCTCTCTCTCTCACCTTCTCTCAAACAATAAAATAAATCTTAAAAAAAGAAAAGAAAAAAGTGTTCAGCCTTGTCCGTGTCTGCCCACATGACCCCATCCCAGCTCAGAGGCCCACCTGCTCCCCATCAGTGCCCTTACCTCAGCATAAGAGACCTAGTGGGCTGAGCATTAATTAGCACTTCAGCTTGGCTACTCTTACAATGGCATCCCCGTGCCAGTCCTCAGCCATATGAACCCTCTCTGCCTGTAGGAGATGAGGGACTCCTTCAAGTGCCATCGAGGTGTCCTGATTGCTCACTCACATTTCCTGGCAGACACCAATAACGTCCAGTTCTCCTTTCCCCATGCACGCTCCCTGGGGTCAGGAGAAGCCAGATGACTGTCTGCCATAGTGGAGACAAGCCACAGCCATTTCATCTCCCATCTCCCCACACAACAACGCAGTACCCTACCTTTCATCCCAGGCCGCTCCATCACTTGAGTAGTAGTGACACCTGTGCATGCAGTGGACTACCTGGCTGCACACCACCCTCTGAAGGGGGAGATCCCTGCACTGCTTGAGTCTACGATCCATCCCAGTATCCCGTTTGAGGCTGCTCCTGAATCTAATTCCTGTATTGGTGAGTATGGGCAGGCAATAGACCACACGCCTATTTGGGTAATTTGAGGGGAACTTAATAAAAGGACTGTTTACAGAGGTGTGGCAGCATGAAGGGAAATCCCAAGGGACAAAGCAATACCTGGGACTCCTGGCGGGTCTGAAGAAATAAGGGGAGGGAGCAATGGCAGGGTCTCAAAACCACAGAGCTGTGGAGACCCAGCCAGTGCTGATCCTGTAGGGAGGGGAACTGGAGAGTAAATGCCTTGACCTCCTTTCTTCTGCAGGGATCCCTTTTGTCCAGACCCAGAAGTCAGAGAGTAAGGTCACTGTTGTAGATGTCACTGTCCAGGAGGCCAGGTGGACAAGAAGTGAGAGGACCTGGAAGGGCCAACAGGAGAAAGCCAGCAGCCCCGCTCATCTGAGAATATTACTAACTGCCTTTGTGGGCGCCATTCATTATCACATTTAATCTGTTGGACAGTCCTGTGAGGCAGGCCCTGCTATCACCCTCATGTTACACACAGGAAGTCTGAAATGCTGGTAAGTGCAATAACTTGCTCCGAGGTCTCACAGTTTGTAAGTGACAGAGGTGGGTTACAACCGGGGCTCAGTTGGGCTCCGGAGTCAGGCTCAGGCCAGCCCTGCAGGCTGACAGATTCACTGTAATAGCAGCTCACACCGTGTGTGCTAAGATCAAATCCATTTGAAAACCAGAATAATGTATAGAATGCTTATTTCTGTGCTGATATGACACTGTTACCACACTAGGTACTCTATGATTTATACAGTGAATTAAATGATCTCTCTATATTACAAAGATCAGAATAACTTCTGTGACTTTTTCCCTGGGTAGGCTGTGAGCCCCTTGAGGACAGGGAACTGTGTGACAGGCATTTGGCTTGTACACAGCATAAGGTGGGTTCTCTATCCATGCTTTTCTGGGGCTGAATTCAAACTTTTCTTCTTGAGTTCATAACAATACATTCAGTCTGCTGGTCTTTTAGTTAACATTTTCTGAACAACACTAGGTCTCTGTAGGTGCTAGTCTAGGCACATAGGAATACTAGGTAAGACTCATGGTCTGGGGATGCTGGGATAGCTCAACAGGCTGAGCACTTGCCTTGCAACTGCAAGGTCCAGGGATCTATTTCCAGCCCCGGACAGTGCAAACCCACTAAACTGCGGCGCAACTGGTAACCGCCAGGATGGCAGCGAAGGTTCTTGCCTCCCATGTGGGAGGCCCCCAGTTCAGTTCCCGCCCCTCATGGCCCCACATCCACCTGTGTGGAATGAAACTATTAACATGTCACAATGAATAACGTACAACTATGGAGACTGCTCTGGGTCCTTCCCTCCTCTCTCTCTCTCACTCACACATACCTTCTCTCAAACAATAAATCTGTAAAAATAAAAGACTCATGGTGTGTCTAAAGTGTGGGTGGTGAGATGAAGCCCCGAAAAAGGACCAGTTATTCTTACAGCAGTGGTGGAAGGAACGGGTTCACTGAGGAGACTTTGAAGGATGAACTGGATTTCAATAAATGAGGGAGAGGGAAGGCATTTCCTGCTGAGAAAGACTTTTCAAACTCATGGGTGAAAGATGTCTAATGACTTATGAGCTTGGGGTGTTTGGAGCCTATCTCTAAGCCTGATACCTGGTCTTGCCACCCCTGCCAGAACGACCCTTGGCCTTCAGGGTCCAAGCTGATGCAGGGAGAAGCTGTGACGTGCCTGGATGGGAACTATCTTTGATCCTACCTGTATATTTTGCAGGATGACTCTGACTTTGGTTTATCTGTTCATTTCCTCAAGATCAGATTCAGAGTGAACATTTTTGGCAGGAATTCAATAGTAGAGATGTAGTAGCATTCCTGCATTTGTAGTGTCGCTCTCAGTCTATCACATCAGGAGACACATGGTGCCAGTCTGTCCTATTAATAGTAATTAAAGTTGGATTACCTAATTAAGGTGTGTTTGCCAGATCAGACTAGCTTTCAATAAGCTTAGAAGGCTGAGAATTATTGGCACTGACTTTTCAAGCAGCTAGGGGACAGTACCACACTTGGCCTGGCTTCATCTTCTCTCATTTCCTTTGGGAACAGCAGGAGTCTTGATGTCAGGGAATGGGAAGTGTCGAGGCTCTGTAGTGATGTCACTTATTCCCAGTTCTCCTGGGACCCCTGGAGAAAGCTCCACAACTGTTATCTGTCGGATGCTGTGGTGCCTAGGATGGAGATTATTTCCTGCTGTGTGTCTGTGTCCCCGTACGTGTGCACTTCTGCGTGCGCGGTGCCTGTGCAAATGTGCAAAAATGGGTCTTTTGGCCTGCATCAGCGTCTCCGCATGCACGCTCAGTTGTGTGCAAGCCCTCCAGTTTCTGCTAAAGCCTTCCACGTTGGAGGCTCTGGGGTGGGCTAAGCTGTGCGAAGTGTTCCTGCGCGGAGTGCGTCAGGGTTCTCAAGGGCTCCCCCCTTCTGGCCGGCTTGGTATGATTACCTCCCCTCCCACGGTGGTTGCACCCACCCCACCCGGAAGTGTTTGCTTCCCTGCCGGCGGGTCAGCTACGAACCCGGACATGGAGCCGACTAGCAATGCGAGCTGGTCGGGTGCCATTCGCACGCCGGTGGGATCAGCCCCTGAGTCGGTGACCCTGTCGCAGCTCCTGCAGCTGGTCCATCAGGGCCGGGAGCTCCCGGGCCTGGAAAGGCGCCACATCACAGCGACCTATGGCGAACCCACGGCGTCCCAGCTCCCGCGGAGGCCCAAGCCCTGGGAGGCAGCGGGCTCGACTGAGGCCCCCGCGCCGGCGCCCTAGGACCCCGGCTCAGGGGATGCAACGACGGAGCCTTCCCAGATGGTACCTGTGGGTTCCCGAGGCTGGAGGTCCTTAGCTGCTGAGATTTGGAGGGCGTGACCGACCGTTCAGCGTAAACTCGGACTGAAAGCTGAGTACTGACCAGTTTCTCATCTTTGTGCTCTTGCCCCGACATCTGTCTCCACTGGACTTAAGCCTCCGGGGAGCACCGTCATCGGGGTTGTTTTGTATTCGTATTTCCACACCATGATACTCATTAATTAAAAAAAAAAATCCCATTTGTCTTTATATGTAATTGAAACAAATCTTAACTGTGATGCAGATGTATTTTCATTTTTAAAATGCTACTTAGGACACACTAGCGGGGTCTGACCCACTGAGAACAATCTTTTAGGAAGGTTGAGAACATCAGTATTTATCTCCCATTTTAGCTTATTCTGGTGGCTGAAGTGTTGTAGGAAGTGACACCCCACAGAGATCAGACGCTCAGACAACTCTTTAGACTCTTATCAGATTTTATCAGCCGGCAGAACACGCGGACCTAGAAGCACTTAAGCACGCTCCCCGCAGTCAAATTTCTTTTAGCTTATATACTTTTTCCAGTGTCCACGTTGATTCCTTTGTCTAGGGTCCTACAAGGTGGGGAGGGGGAATCTCAGTAGGACTGTTGGGAGTTTCCGGATCAATCTTGTTAGGGGTATAAATCCTGCTAATTTTGTGTTTGCGAGGGTGTCCAGGAGGCCAGAGATTTATAGGGTGTAGTTAATGTTACCGGTGTGAGAGTCTACAGGTGGCCCCTTTCCTTTGCTCTTTTTTTTTTTTTTTATCTTTTCACATTTATAGAGAGAAATTATCTTTTTGTCTTCAGTGCATAGTTATTTCTATTTTACTTTTTGACAGATAGAGAGACAGAGACAGAGACAGTTAGAGAACCGAACTGTGGGAACTCCCCAGTTCAGCACGTGGGTCCTGCCTGGGCCGGAGCCGGGATTCGATCCTCGGTCCTCAT